>CM045766.1:186175382-186426707 GCA_025200525.1 Camellia lanceoleosa
CGCCGACAAAATCGCTTTGTGCAATTTTGACAAAGGCGATGTTTGCCGCGCAAAATAGCGAGCAGCATCAAACTTGCATTTTGCGCGTCAAAATAGTGCGACGCTGCAAAACTGCGCGAACAACGAACCGTGACAAAAACAAAGGCGACAAGCGAAAATAGCGTAAGGTGGAATCGCACAAAATAAAGTGCCGCGACGCAAAATTGCGCGAAAAGATATACCCACAAAATAAATATGAAAATGATAAACCCGGAAAGGCCGCGACGCAAAATAGCGCCGAGCCCCAAATCGCCGCACACAAATATCGCGCGACGCGCAAAGAAGCGAAAGTTTATGAACCGCCGCCAGTGATAAGTGCGACAAAAATGTAAAGGCCGCGCAAAACAATGCGCGAGTGATCAAATCAAGATAAAATAGCGCACGCCGCAAAATAGCGTGAAGTCGAAAAACTGCATAGATCATGACGCCGCAAAATAGCGCGAGTGATAAATCGTGACAAAATAAAGGCGAAGCGCGCAAAATAGCGCGAGTGAGAAATCGCGACAAAATAGCGGCGACGCGCAAAATCGCGAAAGGGATGATAAATCGCACAAAACAAAGGCGACGCGCAAAATAGCGCGTAGTGAGCAAATCGCGACAAAATAAAGGCGACGCGCAAAATACTGAAAGTGATAAATCGCGACAAAATAAAGGCGACGCGCAAAATAGCGCGAAGTGGTCAACCGCATAAATAAAGGCGACGCGCAAATAGCCGAGTGATAAATCGCACAAAATAGCGACAAGTGAAAAATAGCGCCAGTGTACATCAAAATAGGCGACGCGCAAATAGCGCCGGTGATAAATCGCGACAAACAAAGGCGACGCGTTAAAAGAAAAAGAAGCGTGTCAAACGCACAAAAATCAAGGCGACGCGCAAAATAGCGCGAAAGTGAGAAATCGCACAAATAAAGGCGACGCCGCAAAATAGCGCGAAAGTGATAAATCGCATAAAATAAGCGCGACGCGCAAATAGCGCGAGTGTCAAATCAGACAAAATAAAGGCGACGCGCAAAATAGCGCGAAAGTGATAAATCGCACAAAATAAGGCGACGCGCAAAATAGCGCGCGGATTAAATCGACAAAAACAAGGCGACGCGCAAAATAGCGCGAAAGTGATAAATCGCATAAAAGGCGACGCGCAAAATAGCGCGAGTGATAAAACGCACAAGATCGCAAATAAAGGCGACGCGCAAAATAGCGCGAGTGATAAATCGCATTAAAAATAAAGGCGACGCGAAAATAGCGCGCGGATAAATCACCGCAAACAAGGCGACGCTAAAGTAGCCGCAGATAAATCGCAAAAGCGACGCGCAAAAATAGCGCGAAGTGTGATAAATCGCACAAAAAATAAGGCGACGCGCAAAATAGCGCGTAGTGATAAATCGCACAAAATAAAGGCGACGCGCAAAATAGCGCCAGGATAAATGTTCGGCGACGCCACGCGCGCAAAATGCGCGAGTGATAAATCGCACAAAATAAAGGCGACGCGCGAAAATAGCGCGCGATAAATCGCGAAAAAAACAGGCGACGCGCAAAATAGCGCGAAGTGATAAATCGCACAAAATAGGCGACGCGCGCAAAATAGCGCAGTGATAAATCGCACAAAATAAAGGCGACGCGCAAAATAGCGCGTAGTGTCAAATCGCGACAAAATAAAGGCGACGCGCGAAAAAAGAAGTGAATAAATCGCGACAAAATAAAGGCGACGCGCAAAATAGCGCGAAAGTGTAAACCACAAAATAAAGGCGACGCGCAAAATAGCGCGAGTGATAAACGCAAAAATAAAGGCGACGCGCAAAATAGCGAAAAGAATCGCATAAAAACAATAAAGCGGCGACGCCGCAAAATAGCGAAAGTGTAAAATCGCACTAAAACATCGCGACGCGCAAAATAGCGCCAGTGATAAATCGACAAAATAAAGGCGACGCAAAAAAATAGCGCGAGTGATAAATCGCGACAAAAGCGCAAAAATAGCGCAGTGATAATCGCATAAAATGAAGGCGACGCAGCAAAATAGCGCGAGTGTCAAATCGCGACAAAACAAGGCGACGCCGCTAAAAATAGCGCGAGTGATAAATCGCGACAAAACAAGGCGACGCGTAAAATAGAGCGCGAAAAGTGCAAATCGCGACAAAACAATAAAGGCGACGCGCAAAATAGCGCGCGCGAAAATCGCACAAATAAAAGGCGACGCGCAAAATAGCGAAAGTGATAAATCGCATAAAAAAAGGCGACGCGCAAAATAGCGCGAGTGAGAAATCGCGACAAAATAAAGGCGACGCGCAAAATAGCGCGAGATAAATCGCACAAAACAAGGCGACGCGCAAAATAGCGCGAGTGATAAAATCGCACAAAAATGAGGCGACGCGACGCAAAATAGCGCGAGGTGATAAATCGACAAAATAAAGGCGACGCGCAAAATAGCGCGAGTGATAACCGCAGACAAAACAAAGGCGACGCAAAATAGCGCCGAGTGATAAATCGCACAAAATAAGGCGACGCCCAAAATAGCGCGAGTGATAAATCGCAAACAAAGGCGACGCGCAAAATAGCGCGAAAGTGATAAATCGCACAAAATAAAGGCGACGCGCAAAATAGCGCGAGGATAAATCGCACAAAACATCGCGACGCGCAAAATAGCGCAGATAAATCGCACAAAATCAGGCGACGCGCAAAATAGCGCGAGTGATAAATCGCATTACAAACGACGCGCAAAATAGCGCGAGTGATAAATCGCACAAAACAAAGGCGACGCGCAAAAATAGCGCGGTGATAAATCGCACAAACAAAGGCGACGCCGCAAAATAGCGCGAGTGATAAATCAGACAAAACAAATGACGCCAAAATAGCGCCGCTGAAAGTAAATAAATCGCACAAAATAAAGGCGACGCGCAAAATAGCGCAGTGATAAATCGCGACAAAAACAAGGCGACGCGCAAAATAGCGCGAGGATAAACCGCACAAAATAAAGGCGACGCGCAAAATAGCGCGTAGTGATAAAATCGCACAAAATAGGCGACGCGAAATAGCGCGCGAGTGATAAATCAGACAAAACAGCGACGACGCGCAAAATAGCGCGAGTGATAAACCGCACAAAACAAAGGCGACGCGCAAAATAGCGCGAGTGATAAATCGCACAAAATAAAGGCGACGCCGCTAAAATAGCGCAGGATAAATCGCACAATAAAGGCGACGCGCAAAAATAGCGAAAGTGATAAATCGCACAAAATCGAAGGCCGCAAAATAGCGCGAGTGAAAATCGCACAAAATAAAGGCGACGCGCAAAATAGCGCGAGTGATAAATCGCCAAAATCAGGCGACGCGCAAAATAAGCGCGAGTGATAAATCCAAACAAAGGCGACGCAAAATAGCGCGAAAGTGATAAATCGCACAAAAACGACGCGACGCCGCAAAATAGCGCGAGATAAATCGCATAAATAGGCGACGCGCAAAATAGCGCGAGTGATAAATCGCACAAAAAAGGCGACGCGCAAAATAGCGCGAGTGTAAATCGCACAAAATAAAGGCGACGCCGCAAAATAGCGCGAGTGATAAATCGCACAAAATGGCGACGCGCAAAATAGCGCGAGTGATAAATCGCACAAACAAGGCGACGCGCAAAATAGCGCGAAAGTGATAAATCGCAAAAATAAAGGCGACGCGCAAAATAGCGCGTAGTGATAAATCGCAAAACAAGGCGACGCGCAAAATAGCGCGAGGATAAATCGCGACAAAACAAAGGCGACGCGCAAAATAGCGCGAGTGTAAATCGCAAAATAAAGACAAAAAGGCGACGCGCAAAATAGCGCGAGTGATAAATCGCACAAAACAAAGGCGACGCGCAAAATAGCGCGAAAGTGTAAATCGCATAAAAAAGGCGACGCGCAAAATAGCGCGAGTGATAAATCGCACAAAATCAAGGCGACGCGCAAAATAGCGCGAGTGATAAATCGCAAAATAGGCGACGCGCAAAATAGCGCGAAAGGATAAATCGCGACAAACAAGGCGACGCAAAATAGCGCGGTGTAAATCGCACAAATCGCGACGCGCAAAATAGCGCGAGTGATAAATCGCACAAAACAAAGGCGACGCGCAAAATAGCGCGAGTGATAAATCGCACAAAAAAGGCGACGCGCAAAATAGCGCGAGTGATAAATCGCACAAAATAAAGGCGACGCCAAGAAAATAGCGCGAGTGATAAATCGCACAAAAAAGGCGACGCGCAAAATAGCGCGAGTGATAAATCGCACAAAATAGGCGACGCGCAAAATAGCGCCAGTGATAAATCGCACAAAATAAAGGCGACGCGCAAAATAGCGCGAGTGATAAATCGCACAAACAAAGGCGACGCGAAAATAGCGCGAGTGATAAATCGCATTACAAGGCGACGCGCAAAATAGCGCGAGATAAATCGCGACAAAACGACGCGCGACGCAAAATAGCGCAGTGATAAATCGCACAAAACAAAGGCGACGCGCAAAATAGCGCGAGTGATAAATCGCACAAACAAAGGCGACGCAAAAATAGCGCGAAAGTGATAAATCGCACAAAACAAAGGCGACGCGCAAAATAGCGCCAGTGATAAATCGCACAAAAAAGGCGACGCGCAAATAGCGCGAAAGTGATAAATCGCACAAAATAAAGGCGACGCGCAAAATAGCGCGAGTGATAAATCGCACAAAACAAAGCGACGCAAAATAGCGCCAGTGATAAATCGCACAAAATAGGCGACGCGCAAAATAGCGCGAGTGATAAATCGCACAAAATAAAGGCGACGCCGCAAAATAGCGAGTGATAAATCGCACAAAACAAAGGCGACGCGCAAAATAGCGAGTGATAAATCGCACAAAACAAAGGCGACGCGCAAAATAGCGCGATAAATCGCACAAAACAGGCGACGCGCAAAATAGCGCGAAGTGATAAATCGCACAAACAAAGGCGACGCGCAAAATAGCGCGAGTGATAAATCGCACAAAAAATAAAGGCGACGCCAAAATAGCGCGAGTGTCAAATCGCACAAAAAAGGCGACGCGCAAAATAGCGCAAGTGATAAATCGCACAAAACAAAGGCGACGCGCAAAATAGCGCGAGTGATAAATCGCACAAAATAAAGGCGACGCCGCAAAATAGCGCCAGTGATAAATCGCACAAAATACAAGGCGACGCGCAAAATAGCGCGAAAGTGATAAATCGCACAAAACAAGGCGACGCGCAAAATAGCGCGTGATAAATCGCACAAACAAAGGCGACGCGCAAAATAGCGCGAGTGATAAATCGCACAAAATAAAGGCGACGCCGCGCAAAATAGCGCGAGTGATAAATCGCACAAAACAAAGGCGACGCGCAAAATAGCGCGAGTGATAAATCGCACAAAATCAAGGCGACGCAAAATAGCGCGCGAGTGATAAATCGCACAAAAAACAAGGCGACGCGCAAAATAGCGCGAGTGATAAATCGCACAAAAAAGGCGACGCGCAAAATAGCGCGAGTGATAAATCGCACAAAATAAAGGCGACGCGCAAAATAGCGCGAAGATAAATCGCACAAAACAAAGGCGACGCGCAAAATAGCGCGAGTGATAAATCGCACAAAAAAGGCGACGCGCAAAATAGCGCGAGTGATAAATCGCACAAAATAAAGGCGACGCCGCAAAATAGCGCGAGTGATAAATCGCACAAAACAAGGCGACGCGCAAAATAGCGCGAAGTGATAAATCGCACAAAACAAAGGCGACGCGCAAAATAGCGCGAGTGATAAATCGCACAAAATAAAGGCGACGCGCAAAATAGCGCGAGTGATAAATCGCACAAAACAAGGCGACGCGCAAAATAGCGCGAGTGATAAATCGCACAAAATAGGCGACGCGCAAAATAGCGCGAGTGATAAATCGCACAAAATAAAGGCGACGCGCAAAATAGCGCGAGTGATAAATCGCACAAAACAAGGCGACGCGCAAAATAGCGCGAGTGATAAATCGCACAAATAAAGGCGACGCGCAAAATAGCGCGAAAGTGATAAATCGCAAAAACAAAGGCGACGCCGCAAAATAGCGCGAAAGATAAATCGCACAAAACAAAGGCGACGCCGCAAAATAGCGCGAGTGATAAATCGCACAAAACAAAGGCGACGCGCAAAATAGCGCGAAAGTGATAAATCGCACAAAATAAAGGCGACGCGCAAAATAGCGCGAGTGATAAATCGCACAAAACAGGCGACGCGCAAAATAGCGCGAGATAAATCGCACAAAAGGCGACGCGCAAAATAGCGCGAGTGATAAATCGCACAAAACAAAGGCGACGCGCAAAATAGCGCGAGTGATAAATCGCACAAACAAAGGCGACGCGCAAAATAGCGCGAAAGTGATAAATCGCACAAAACAAGGCGACGCGCAAAATAGCGCCAGTGATAAATCGCACAAAACAAAGGCGACGCGCAAAATAGCGCGAGTGATAAATCGCACAAAAAAAGGCGACGCGCAAAATAGCGCGAGTGATAAATCGCACAAAATAAAGGCGACGCGCAAAATAGCGCGAGTGATAAATCGCACAAAATAGGCGACGCGCAAAATAGCGCGAGTGATAAATCGCACAAAACAAAGGCGACGCAAAATAGCGCGAGTGATAAATCGCACAAAACAAGGCGACGCGCAAAATAGCGCGAGTGATAAATCGCACAAAAAGGCGACGCGCAAAATAGCGCGAAAGGATAAATCGCACAAAATAAAGGCGACGCGCAAAATAGCGCGAGTGATAAATCGCACAAAACAAAGGCGACGCGCAAAATAGCGCGAGTGATAAATCGCACAAAATAAAGGCGACGCGCAAAATAGCGCGAGTGATAAATCGCACACAACAAAGGCGACGCGCAAAATAGCGCGAGTGATAAATCGCACAAAATAAAGGCGACGCGCAAAATAGCGCGAGTGATAAATCGCACAAAATAAAGGCGACGCGCAAAATAGCGCGAGTGATAAATCGCACAAAATAAAGGCGACGCGCAAAATAGCGCGAGTGATAAATCGCACAAAACAAAGGCGACGCCGCAAAATAGCGCGAGTGATAAATCGCAAAATAAAGGCGACGCGCAAAATAGCGCGAGTGATAAATCGCACAAAACAAGGCGACGCGCAAAATAGCGCGAGTGATAAATCGCACAAAAAGGCGACGCGGCGACGCGCAAAATAGCGCGAGTGATAAATCGCACAAAACAAAGGCGACGCGCAAAATAGCGCGAAAGTGATAAATCGCACAAAATAAAGGCGACGCGCAAAATAGCGCGAGTGATAAATCGCACAAAATAAAGGCGACGCGCAAAATAGCGCGAGTGATAAATCGCACAAAACAAGGCGACGCGCAAAATAGCGCGAAAGTGATAAATCGCACAAAACAAAGGCGACGCAAAATAGCGCGAGTGATAAATCGCACAAAAAAGGCGACGCGCAAAATAGCGCGAAGTGATAAATCGCAAAACAAGGCGACGCGCAAAATAGCGCGAGTGATAAATCGCAAAATAAAGGCGACGCGCAAAATAGCGCGAGTGATAAATCGCACAAACAAGGCGACGCGCAAAATAGCGCGAGTGATAAATCGCACAAAACAAAGGCGACGCGCAAAATAGCGCGAGTGATAAATCGCACAAAATAAAGGCGACGCGCAAAATAGCGCGAGTGATAAATCGCGACAAAATAAAGGCGACGCGCAAAATAGCGCGAGTGATAAATCGCACAAAATAAAGGCGACGCCGCAAAATAGCGCGAGTGATAAATCGCACAAAATAAAGGCGACGCGCAAAATAGCGCGAGTGATAAATCGCACAAAACAAAGGCGACGCGCAAATAGCGCGAAAGTGATAAATCGCACAAACGACGCCAAAATAAAGGCGACGCGCAAAATAGCGCGAGTGATAAATCGCACAAAATAGGCGACGCGCAAAATAGCGCGAAAGTGATAAATCGCACAAAACAAGGCGACGCGCAAAATAGCGCGAGTGATAAATCGCACAAAACAAAGGCGACGCGCAAAATAGCGCGAGTGATAAATCGCGACAAACAAAGGCGACGCGCAAAATAGCGCGAAGTGATAAATCGCACAAAACAAGGCGACGCGCAAAATAGCGCGAGTGATAAATCGCACAAACAAAGGCGACGCGCAAAATAGCGCGAGTGATAAATCGATCGCAAAATAAAGGCGACGCGCAAAATAGCGCGAGTGATAAATCGCACAAAACAAAGGCGACGCAAAATAGCGCGAGTGATAAATCGCACAAAACAAAGGCGACGCGCAAAATAGCGCGAATCGCACAAATAAAGGCGACGCGCAAAATAGCGCGAGTGATAAATCGCACAAAACAAAGGCGACGCGCAAAATAGCGCGAGTGATAAATCGCACAAAACAAAGGCGACGCGCAAAAATAGCGCGAGTGATAAATCGCACAAAACCGCGACGCGCAAAATAGCGCGAGTGATAAATCGCACAAAACAAAGGCGACGCGCAAAATAGCGCGAGTGATAAATCGCACAAAAATAAGGCGACGCGCAAAATAGCGCGAAAGTGATAAAACAAAGGCGACGCGCAAAATAGCGCGAAAGTGATAAATCGCAAAACAAAGGCGACGCGCAAAATAGCGCGAGTGATAAATCGCACAAAACAAGGCGACGCGCAAAATAGCGCGAGTGATAAATCGCACAAAACAAAGGCGACGCGCAAAATAGCGCGAGTGATAAATCGCACAAAACAAGGCGACGCGCAAAATAGCGCGAGTGATAATCTGCAAAAAACAGGGCGACGCGCAACATAGCGCGAGTGATAAATCGCACAAAAAGGCGACGCGCAAAAATAGCGCGAGGATAAATCGCACAAAACAAAGGCGACGCGCAAAATAGCGCGAGTGATAAATCGCACAAAACAAAGGCGACGCGTACGACGCGCAAAATAGCGCAGGATAAATCGCACAAAACAAAGGCGACGCAAAATAGCGCGAGTGATAAATCACAAACAAAGGCGACGCGCAAAATAGCGCGGTGATAAATCGCACAAAATAAGGCGACGCGCAAAATAGCGCGAGTGATAAATCGCACAAAATAAGGCGACGCGCAAAATAGCGCGAGTGATAAACCGCACAAAACAAAGGCGACGCGCAAAATAGCGCGAGTGATAAATCGCACAAAATAAAGGCGACGCGCAAAATAGCGCGAGTGATAAATCGCACAAAATAGGCGACGCGCAAAATAGCGCGAGTGATAAATCGCACAAAATAAAGGCGACGCGCAAAATAGCGCGAAAGTGATAAATCGCACAAAATAAAGGCGACGCGCAAAATAGCGCGAGTGATAAATCGCACAAAACAAAGGCGACGCGCAAAAATAGCGCCAGTGATAAATCGCATAAAGGCGACGCGCAAAATAGCGCGAGTGATAAATCGCACAAAACAGGCGACGCGCAAAATAGCGCGAGTGATAAATCGCACAAAACAAGGCGACGCGCAAAATAGCGAGTGATAAATCGCACAAAAACAAGGCGACGCGCAAAATAGCGCGAAAGTGATAAATCGCACAAAATAAGGCGACGCGCAAAATAGCGCGAGTGAAATCGCACAAAATAAAGGCGACGCGAAATAGCGAGTGATAAATCGCACAAAATAAAGGCGACGCGCAAAATAGCGCGAGTGATAAATCGCACAAAATAAGGCGACGCGCAAAATAGCGCGAGTGATAAATCGCACAAAATAAAGGCGACGCAAAATAGCGCGCGAGTGATAAATCGCACAAAACAAGGCGACGCGCAAAATAGCGCGAGTGATAAATCGCGACAAAATAGGCGACGCGCAAAATAGCGCGAGTGATAAATCGCACAAAACAAAGGCGACGCGCAAAATAGCGCGAGTGATAAATCGCACAAAACAAAGGCGACGCGCAAAATAGCGCCGGATAAATCGCACAAAACAAAGGCGACGCGCAAAATAGCGCGAAAGTGATAAATCGCGACAAAACAAAGGCGACGCGCAAAATAGCGCGAGTGATAAATCGACAAAACAAAGGCGACGCAAAATAGCGCGAGTGATAAATCGCACAAATAAAGGCGACGCGCAAAATAGCGCGAGTGATAAATCGCAAAAACAAGGACGCGCAAAATAGCGCGAGTGCGACAAAATAGCGACGCAAAATAGCGCGAGTGATAAATCGCACAAAATAAAGGCGACGCCGCAAAATAGCGCGAGTGATAAATCGCACAAAACAAAGGCGACGCGCAAAATAGCGCGAAAGTGATAAATCGCACAAAATAAAGGCGACGCGCAAAATAGCGCGAGTGATAAATCGCACAAAATAAAGGCGACGCGCAAAATAGCGCGAGTGATAAATCGCACAAAATAAAGGCGACGCGCATAATAGCGCTGGTGATAAACAGCCCAAAACAATGCGACGCGCAAAATAGAGCGAGTGATAAATCGCACAAAACAACGCGACGCGCAAAATAGCGCGGGTGATAAACAGCCCAAAACAATGCGACGCGCAAAATAGAGCGAGTGATAAATCGCGACAAACAAGGCGACGCGCAAAATAGCGCGAGTGATAAATCGCACAAAATAAAGGCGACGCCAAAAAATAGCGCGAGTGATAAATCGCGACAAAATAAAGGCGACGCGCAAAATAGCGCGAGTGATAAATCGCACAAAAATAAAGGCGACGCGCAAAATAGCGCGAGTGATAAATCGCACAAAACAAAGGCGACGCGCAAAATAGCGCGAGTGATAAATCGCACAAAATAAGGCGACGCCAAAATAGCGCGAGTGATAAATCGCACAAAACAAAGGCGACGCGCAAAATAGCGCGAGTGATAAATCGCACAAAACAGGCGACGCGCAAAATAGCGCGAGTGATAAATCGCAAAATAAAGGCGACGCGCAAAATAGCGCGAGTGATAAATCGCACAAAATAAGGCGACGCAAAACAGCGCGAGTGATAACTGGCACAAAAAAGTGCGACGCGCAATATAGCGTGAGTGATAAACTGCACAAATCAATGCGACGCGGAAAATTGCGCGAGTGATAAATCGCACAAAATAAAGGCTACGCGCAAAATAGAGCGAGTGATAAACTGCACAAAAAAGTGCGACGCGCAAAATAGCGCGAGTGATAAACTGCGCAAAACAGTACGACGCGCAAAATAGCGCTAGTGATAAACTGCACAAAACAATGCGACGCAGAAAATAGGGCGAGTGTGAACTGCACAAAACAAAGGCGACGCCGCAAAATAGCGCGATAAATCGCACAAAATAAGGCGACGCAAAATAGGGCGAGTGATAAAACCCACAAAACAGTGCTACACGCAAAATAGCGCGAGTGTCAAACTGCACAAAACAGTGCGACGCGCAAAATAGCGCGAGTGATAAACTGCACAAAACAAGGCGACGCGCAAAATAGCGCGAGTGTGAAACTGCACAAAAAAGTGCTACGCGAAAAATAGTGCGAGTGATAAACTGCACAAAACAGTGCGACGCTCAAAATTGCGCGAGTGATAAACTGCACAAAATAGTGCGACGCGCAAAATAGCGCGAGTGCGAGCTGCACAAAACAGTGCGACGCGCAAAATAGCGTGAGTGTCAAACAGCACAAAACAGTGCGACGCGCAAAATAGCGTGAGTGATAAATCGCACAAAAAAGGCGACGCGCAAAATAGCGCGTAGTGATAAATCGCACAAAACAAGGCGACGCGCAAAATAGCGCGAGTGATAAATCGCACAAAATAAAGGCGACGCGCAAAAATAGCGCGAGTGATAAATCGCACAAAATAAGGCGACGCGCAAAATAGCGCGAGTGATAAATCGCACAAAATAAGGCGACGCGCAAAATAGCGAAGTGATAAATCGCACAAAACAAGGCGACGCGCAAAATAGCGCGAGTGATAAATCGCACAAAACAAAGGCGACGCGCAAAATAGCGCGAGTGATAAATCGCACAAAACAAAGGCGACGCGCAAAATAGCGCGAAGTGATAAATCGCAAAAATAAGGCGACGCGCAAAATAGCGCGAGTGATAAATCGCACAAAATAAAGGCGACGCGCAAAATAGCGCGAGTGATAAATCGCACAAAAAAGGCGACGCGCAAAATAGCGCGAGTGATAAATCGCACAAAACAGCGACGCGAAAAGCGGATAAATCGACAAAACAAAGGCGACGCGCAAAATAGCGCGAGTGATAAATCGCACAAAATAAAGGCGACGCGCAAAAATAGCGCGAGTGATAAATCGCGACAAAACAAAGGCGACGCGCAAAATAGCGCGAGTGATAAATCGCACAAAATAAAGGCGACGCGCAAAATAGCGCGAGTGATAAATCGCACAAAACAAGGCGACGCGAAAATAGCGCGAGTGATAAATCGCACAAAATGCGACGCGCAAAATAGCGCGAGTGATAAATCGCACAAAACAAGGCGACGCGCAAAATAGCGCGAAAGTGATAAATCGCACAAAACAAGGCGACGCGCAAAATAGCGCGAGTGATAAATCGCACAAAATAGGCGACGCGCAAAATAGCGCGAGTGATAAATCGCACAAACAAAGGCGACGCGCAAAATAGCGCGAAAATAGCGCGAGTGATAAATCGCACAAAACAAAGGCGACGCGCAAAATAGCGAAAGTGATAAATCGCAAAAACAAAGGCGACGCGCAAAATAGCGCGAAAGTAAATCGCACAAAACAAGGCGACGCGCAAAATAGCGCGAGTGATAAATCGCACAAAATAAAGGCGACGCGCAAAATAGCGCGAGTGATAAATCGCACAAAACAAAGGCGACGCGCAAAATAGCGCGAGTGATAAATCGCACAAAACAAAGGCGACGCGCAAAATAGCGCGAGTGATAAATCGCACAAAATAAAGGCGACGCGCAAAATAGCGCGAGTGATAAATCGCAAAAAAAGGCGACGCGCAAAATAGCGCGAGTGATAAATCGCACAAAATAAGGCGACGCGCAAAATAGCGCGAGTGATAAATCGCACAAAATAAGGCGACGCGCAAAATAGCGCGAGTGATAAATCGCACAAAATAAAGGCGACGCGCAAAATAGCGCGAGTGATAAATCGCACAAAAACAAGGCGACGCGCAAAATAGCGCGAGTGATAAATCGCACAAAACAAGGCGACGCGCAAAATAGCGCGAGTGATAAATCGCACAAAACAAAGGCGACGCGCAAAATAGCGCGAGTGATAAACTGCACAAAACAGTGCGACGGGCGAAATAGCGCGTATGTGAACTGCACAAAACAAGGCGACGCGCAAAATAGCGCGAGTGATTAACTGCACAAAACAGGGCGACGCGCAAAATAGCGCGTAGTGATAAATCGCACAAAGGCGACGCGCAAAATAGCGCGAAAGTGATAAATCGACAAAACAAAGGCGACGCCAAAATAGCGCGAGTGATAAATCGCACAAAACAAAGGCGACGCGCAAAATAGCGCGAGTGATAAATCGCACAAACAAAGGCGACGCGCAAAATAGCGCGAGTGATAAATCGCACAAAACAAGGCGACGCGCAAAATAGCGCGAGTGATAAATCGCACAAAATAAAGGCGACGCGCAAAATAGCGCGAGTGATAAATCGCACAAAACAAAGGCGACGCGCAAAATAGCGCGAGTGATAAATCGCACAAAACAAGGCGACGCGCAAAATAGCGCGCGAGTGATAAATCGCACAAAATCGCGACGCGCAAAATAGCGCGAGTGATAAATCGCACAAAATAAAGGCGACGCGCAAAATAGCGCGAGTGATAAATCGCACAAAACAAAGGCGACGCGCAAAATAGCGCGAGTGATAAATCGCACAAATGGCGACGCGCAAAATAGCGCGAGTGATAAATCGCACAAAATAGGCGACGCGCAAAATAGCGCGAGTGATAAATCGCACAAAAAAGGCGACGCGCAAAATAGCGCGAGTGATAAATCGCACAAAAACAAGGCGACGCCGCAAAATAGCGCGAGTGAATCGCACAAAACAAAGGCGACGCGCAAAATAGCGCCAGTGATAAATCGACAAAAAGGCGACGCGCAAAATAGCGCGAGTGATAAATCGCACAAAACAAAGGCGACGCGCAAAATAGCGCGAATAAAATCGACAAAATAAAGGCGACGCGCAAAATAGCGCGAGTGATAAATCGCACAAAAAAAGGCGACGCGCAAAATAGCGCGAAGTGATAAATCGCACAAAACAAGGCGACGCGCAAAATAGCGCGAGTGATAAATCGCACAAAACAAAGGCGACGCGCAAAATAGCGCGAGTGATAAATCGCACAAAATAAGGCGACGCGCAAAATAGCGCGCGAGTGATAAATCGCACAAAACAAGGCGACGCGCAAAATAGCGCGAGTGATAAATCGCACAAAACAAAGGCGACGCGCAAAATAGCGCGAGTGATAAATCGCACAAAACAAAGGCGACGC
The DNA here is from genome assembly GCA_025200525.1 of Camellia lanceoleosa. Taxonomy (NCBI): domain Eukaryota; kingdom Viridiplantae; phylum Streptophyta; class Magnoliopsida; order Ericales; family Theaceae; genus Camellia; species Camellia lanceoleosa. The sequence goes on from CM045766.1 coordinate 186,189,850, forward strand.
GCAAAATAGCGCGAAGTGATAAATCGCACAAAACAAAGGCGACGCGCAAAATAGCGCGAGTGATAAATCGCACAAAATAGGCGACGCGCAAAATAGCGAGTGATAAATCGCACAAAATAAAGGCGACGCGCAAAATAGCGATGAAATCGCACAAAACAAAGGCGACGCGCAAAATAGCGCGAGTGATAAATCGCACAAAACAAGGCGACGCGCAAAATAGCGCGAGTGATAAATCGCACAAAATAAAGGCGACGCGCAAAATAGCGCGAGTGATAAATCGCACAAAACAAGGCGACGCGCAAAATAGCGCGAGTGATAAATCGCACAAAATAAAGGCGACGCGCAAAATAGCGCGAAAGTGATAAATCGCGACAAACAAAGGCGACGCGCAAAATAGCGCGAGTGATAAATCGCACAAAACAAAGGCGACGCGCAAAATAGCGCGAGTGATAAATCGCACAAAACAAAGGCGACGCGCAAAATAGCGCGAGTGATAAATCGCAAAAAATAGGCGACGCGCAAAATAGCGAAAGTGATAAATCGCACAAAATAAAGGCGACGCGCAAAATAGCGCGAGTGATAAATCGCACAAAATAAAGGCGACGCGCAAAATAGCGCGAGTGATAAATCGCACAAAACAAGGCGACGCGCAAAATAGCGCGAGTGATAAATCGCACAAAACAAAGGCGACGCGCAAAATAGCGAGTGATAAATCGACAAAACAAGGCGACGCGCAAAATAGCGCGAGTGATAAATCGCACAAAACAAAGGCGACGCGCAAAATAGCGCGAGTGATAAATCGCACAAAATAAAGGCGACGCGCAAAATAGCGCGAGTGATAAATCGACAAAACAAAGGCGACGCGCAAAATAGCGCGAGTGATAAATCGCACAAAACAAAGGCGACGCGCAAAATAGCGCGAGTGATAAATCGCACAAAACAAGGCGACGCGCAAAATAGCGCGTAGTGATAAATCGCACAAAAAAAGGCGACGCGCAAAATAGCGCGAGTGATAAATCGCACAAAACAAGGCGACGCGCAAAATAGCGAGTGATAAATCGCGACAAAACAAAGGCGACGCGCAAAATAGCGCGAAAGTGATAAATCGCACAAACAAAGGCGACGCGCAAAATAGCGCGAGTGATAAATCGCACAAAAACAAGGCGACGCGCAAAATAGCGCGAAAGTGATAAATCGCACAAAATAGGCGACGCAAAATAGCGAGTGATAAATCGCACAAATAGGCGACGCGCAAAATAGCGCGAGTGATAAATCGCACAAAATAAAGGCGACGCGCAAAATAGCGCGAGTGATAAATCGCACAAAATCAGGCGACGCGCAAAATAGCGCGAGTGATAAATCGCACAAAATAAGGCGACGCGCAAAATAGCGCGAGTGATAAATCGCACAAAACAAGGCGACGCGCAAAATAGCGCGAGTGATAAATCGCACAAAACAAAGGCGACGCGCAAAATAGCGCGAAGTGATAAATCGCAAAACAAAGGCGACGCAAAATAGCGCGAGTGATAAATCGCACAAATAAAGGCGACGCAAAATAGCGCGAAGTGATAAAGACGCGCAAAATAAGGCGACGCGCAAAATAGCGCGAGTGATAAATCGCACAAAACAAAGGCGACGCGCAAAATAGCGCGAAAGTGATAAATCGCACAAAACAAGGCGACGCGCAAAATAGCGCGAGTGATAAATCGCACAAAAACAAGGCGACGCGCAAAATAGCGCGAAAGTGAAATCGCACAAAAAGGCGACGCGCAAAATAGCGCGAGTGATAAATCGCACAAAACAGGCGACGCGCAAAATAGCGCGAGTGATAAATCGCACAAAAAAGGCGACGCAAAATAGCGCGAGTGATAAATCGCACAAAACAAAGGCGACGCGCAAAATAGCGCGAGTGATAAATCGCACAAAACAAGGCGACGCGCAAAATAGCGCGAGTGATAAATCGCACAAAAACAAAGGCGACGCAAAATAGCGCGAAAGTGATAAATCGCACAAACAAAGGCGACGCGCAAAATAGCGCGAGTGATAAATCGCACAAACATCGCGACGCGCAAAATAAATCGCACAAACAAAGGCGACGCGCAAAATAGCGCGAGTGATAAATCGCACAAAACAAGGCGACGCGCAAAATAGCGCGAGTGATAAATCGCACAAAACAAAGGCGACGCGCAAAATAGTGACAGTGATAAATCGCAAAAACAATGCGGTGTGCAAAATAGCGCGAGTGATAAATCGCACAAAACAAAGGCGACGCGCAAAATAGCGCGAGTGATAAATCGCACAAAATAAAGGCGACGCGCAAAATAGCGCGAGTGATAAATCGCACAAAATAAAGGCGACGCGCAAAATAGCGCGAGTGATAAATCGCACAAAATAAAGGCGACGCGCAAAATAGCGCGAAAGTGATAAATCGCACAAACAAAGGCGACGCGCAAAATAGCGCGAGTGATAAATCGCACAAAATAAAGGCGACGCCAAAATAGCGCGAGTGATAAATCGCATAAAACAAGGCGACGCGCAAAATAGCGCGAAAGTGATAAATCGCACAAAACAAGGCGACGCGCAAAATAGCGCGAGTGATAAATCGCACAAAACAAAGGCGACGCGCAAAATAGCGCGTAGTGATAAATCGCACAAAATAAAGGCGACGCGCAAAATAGCGCGTAGTGATAAATCGCACAAAACAAAGGCGACGCGCAAAATAGCGCGAGTGATAAATCGCATAAATAAAGGCGACGCGCAAAATAGCGCGAGTGATAAATCGACAAAACAAAGGCGACGCGCAAAATAGCGCGAGTGATAAATCGCACAAAATAAAGGCGACGCGCAAAATAGCGCGAGTGAAATCGCACAAAACAAGGCGACGCGCAAAATAGCGCGAATAAGTGATAAATCGCACAAAACAAAGGCGACGCGCAAAATAGCGCGAGTGATAAATCGCACAAAACAGGCGACGCGCAAAATAGCGCGAAGTGATAAATCGCGACAAAAAGGCGACGCGCAAAATAGCGCGAGTGATAAATCGCACAAAACAAAGGCGACGCGCAAAATAGCGCGAGTGATAAATCGCACAAAACAAAGGCGACGCGCAAAATAGCGCGAGTGATAAATCGCACAAAACAAGGCGACGCGCAAAATAGCGCGAAAGTGATAAATCGCACAAAACAAAGGCGACGCGCAAAATAGCGCGAGTGATAAATCGCACAAAACAAAGGCGACGCGCAAAATAGCGCGAAGTGATAAATCGCACAAAATGGCGACGCGCAAAATAGCGCGAGTGATAAATCGCACAAAACAAAGGCGACGCGTAAAATAGCGAGTGATAAATCGCGACAAAATAAAGGCGACGCGCAAAATAGCGCGAGTGATAAATCGCACAAACAAAGGCGACGCGCAAAATAGCGCGAGTGATAAATCACAAAACAAAGGCGACGCGCAAAATAGCGCGAGTGATAAATCGCACAAAACAGGCGACGCGCAAAATAGCGCGAGTGATAAATCGCACAAAATAAAGGCGACGCGCAAAATAGCGCGAGTGATAAATCGCACAAAATAAAGGCGACGCGCAAAATAGCGCGAGTGATAAATCGCAAAAACAAGGCGACGCGCAAAATAGCGCGAGTGATAAATCGCACAAAATAAAGGCGACGCGCAAAATAGCGCGAGTGACAAAATAAAGGCGACGCGCAAAATAGCGCCAGTGATAAATCGCACAAAACAAAGGCGACGCGCAAAATAGCGCGAGTGATAAATCGCACAAAAATAAAGGCGACGCGCAAAATAGCGCGAGTGATTAACTGCACAAAACATGGCGACGCGCAAAATAGCGCGAGTGATAAATCGCACAAAACAAAGGCGACGCGCAAAATAGCGCGAAAGTGATAAATCGCACAAAACAAAGGCGACGCGCAAAATAGCGCGAGTGATAAATCGCACAAAAATAAAGGCGACGCGCAAAATAGCGCGAGTGATAAATCGCACAAAACAGGCGACGCGCAAAATAGCGCGAGTGATAAATCGCACAAAACAAGGCGACGCGCAAAATAGCGCGAGTGATAAATCGCACAAAACAAGGCGACGCGCAAAATAGCGCGAAAGTGATAAATCGCACAAAATAAAGGCGACGCCGCAAAATAGCGCGAGTGATAAATCGCAAAACAAAGGCGACGCAAAATAGCGCGAGTGATAAATCGCACAAAACAAAGGCGACGCGCAAAATAGCGCGAAAGTGATAAATCGCACAAACAAAGGCGACGCGCAAAATAGCGCGAGTGATAAATCGCACAAAACAAGGCGACGCGCAAAATAGCGCGAGTGATAAATCGCACAAAACAAGGCGACGCGCAAAATAGCGCGAGTGATAAATCGCACAAAACAAAGGCGACGCGCAAAATAGCGCGAGTGATAAATCGCGACAAAATAGGCGACGCGCAAAATAGCGCGAAAGTGATAAATCGCACAAAACAAAGGCGACGCGCAAAATAGCGCGAGTGATAAATCGCACAAAACAAGGCGACGCGCAAAATAGCGCGAGTGATAAATCGCACAAATAAAGGCGACGCGCAAAATAGCGCGAGTGATAAATCGCACAAAACAAGGCGACGCGCAAAATAGCGCGAGTGATAAATCGCACAAAAAAAGGCGACGCGCAAAATAAAATAAGCGCGTGATAAATCGCACAAAACAAAGGCGACGCGCAAAATAGCGCGAGTGATAAATCGCACAAAACAAGGCGACGCGCAAAATAGCGCGAAAGTGATAAATCGCACAAAATAAAGGCGACGCGCAAAATAGCGAGTGATAAATCGCACAAAACAAAGGCGACGCGCAAAATAGCGCGAGTGTAAATCGCACAAACAGGCGACGCGCAAAATAGCGCGAGTGATAAATCGCACAAAACAAGGCGACGCGCAAAATAGCGCGAAGTGATAAATCGCACAAAACAAAGGCGACGCGCAAAATAGCGCGAGTGATAAATCGCACAAAATAAAGGCGACGCGCAAAATAGCGCGAGTGATAAATCGCACAAACAAAGGCGACGCGAAAAATAGCGCGAGTGATAAATCGCACAAAACAAAGGCGACGCGCAAAATAGCGCGAGTGATAAATCGCACAAAAATAAGGCGACGCGCAAAATAGCGCGAGTGATAAATCGCACAAAAAAGGCGACGCGCAAAATAGCGCGAGTGATAAATCGCACAAAACAAGGCGACGCGCAAAATAGCGCGAGTGATAAATCGCACAAAATAAAGGCGACGCGCAAAATAGCGCGAGTAAATCGCACAAACAAAGGCGACGCGCAAAATAGCGCGAGTGATAAATCGCACAAAATAAGGCGACGCGCAAAATAGCGCTGAGTGATAAATCGCACAAAACAAAGGCGACGCGCAAATAGCGCGAGTGATAAATCGCACAAAACAAAGGCGACGCGCAAAATAGCGCGAGTGATAAATCGCACAAAATAGGCGACGCGCAAAATAGCGCGAAAGTGATAAATCGCACAAAAACAAAGGCGACGCGCAAAATAGCGCGAGTGATAAATCGCACAAAACAGGCGACGCGCAAAATAGCGCGAGTGATAAATCGCAAAAAAAAGGCGACGCGCAAAATAGCGCGAGTGATAAATCGCACAAACAAAGGCGACGCGCAAAATAGCGCGAGTGATAAATCGCGACAAAATAAAGGCGACGCAAAATAGCGCGAGTGATAAATCGCACAAAATGCGCGACGCGCAAAATAGCGCGAAAGTGATAAATCGCACAAAAAAGGCGACGCGCAAAATAGCGCGAGTGATAAATCGCACAAAATAAAGGCGACGCGCAAAATAGCGCGTAGTGATAAATCGCACAAAACAAAGGCGACGCCGCAAAATAGCGCGAGTGATAAATCGCACAAAACAAGGCGACGCGCAAAATAGCGCGAGTGATAAATCGCACAAACAAGGCGACGCGCAAAATAGCGCGAGTGATAAATCGCACAAAACAAAGGCGACGCGCAAAATAGCGCGAGTGATAAATCGCACAAAATCAAGGCGACGCGCAAAATAGCGCGAGTGATAAATCGCACAAAAAGGCGACGCGCAAAATAGCGCGAGTGATAAATCGCACAAAATAAAGGCGACGCCGCAAAATAGCGCGAGTGATAAATCGCACAAAATCAGGCGACGCGCAAAATAGCGCGAGTGATAAATCGCAAAAACAAAGGCGACGCGCAAAATAGCGCGAGTGATAAATCGCACAAAACAAAGGCGACGCGCAAAATAGCGCGAGTGATAAATCGCACAAAACAAAGGCGACGCGCAAAATAGCGCGAGTGATAAATCGCACAAAAAACAAGGCGACGCGCAAAATAGCGCGAAAGTGATAAATCGCACAAAACAAGGCGACGCCGCAAAATAGCGCGAGTGATAAATCGCACAAAACAAGGCGACGCGCAAAATAGCGCGGTGATAAATCGCACAAAATGCGCGACGCGCAAAATAGCGCGAGTGATAAATCGCACAAAACAAAGGCGACGCGCAAAATAGCGCGAGTGATAAATCGCACAAAACAAAGGCGACGCGCAAAATAGCGCGAGTGATAAATCGACAAAAAAGGCGACGCGCAAAATAGCGCGAAGTGATAAATCGCACAAAATAAAGGCGACGCGCAAAATAGCGCGAGTGATAAATCGCACAAAAAAGGCGACGCGCAAAATAGCGCCAGTGATAAATCGCATAAAACAAGGCGACGCCAAAAATAGCGCGAAAGTGATAAATCGCACAAAATAAAGGCGACGCGCAAAATAGCGCGAGTGATAAATCGCACAAAACAAGGCGACGCGCAAAATAGCGCGAGTGATAAATCGCACAAAATAAAGGCGACGCGCAAAATAGCGCGAGTGATAAATCGCACAAAAAATAGGCGACGCGCAAAATAGCGCGAGTGATAAATCGCACAAAACAAGGCGACGCAAAATAGCGCGAGTGATAAATCGCACAAACAAAGGCGACGCGCAAAATAGCGCGAGTGATAAATCGCACAAAACAAGGCGACGCGCAAAATAGCGCGAGTGATAAATCGCACAAAATAAAGGCGACGCGCAAAATAGCGCGAGTGATAAATCGCACAAAAAATGGCGACGCGCAAAATAGCGCGAGTGATAAATCGCACAAAAAGGCGACGCGCAAAATAGCGCGAGTGATAAATCGCACAAAATAAAGGCGACGCGCAAAATAGCGCGAGTGATAAATCGCACAAAATAAAGGCGACGCGCAAAATAGCGCCAGTGATAAATCGCACAAAACAAAGGCGACGCGCAAAATAGCGCGTGATAAATCGCACAAAATAAAGGCGACGCGCAAAATAGCGCGAAAGTGATAAATCGCACAAAAAAGGCGACGCAAAATAGCGCGAGTGATAAATCGCACAAAATAGGCGACGCGCAAAATAGCGCGAGTGATAAATCGCACAAAACAAGGCGACGCGCAAAATAGCGCGAGTGATAAATCGCGACGCCGCAAAATAGCGCGAGTGATAAACCGCACAAAACAAAGGCGACGCGCAAAATAGCGCGTAGTGATAAATCGCACAAAATAAAGGCGACGCGCAAAATAGCGCGAGTGATAAATCGCAAAACAAGGCGACGCGCAAAATAGCGCCAGTGATAAATCGCAAAACAAGGCGACGCGCAAAATAGCGCGAGTGATAAATCGCAAAACAAAGGCGACGCGCAAAATAGCGCGAGTGATAAACCGCACAAAACAAAGGCGACGCGCAAAATAGCGCGAGTGATAAATCGCACAAAACAAAGGCGACGCGCAAAATAGCGCCAGTGATAAACAAAGGCGACGCGCAAAATAGCGCGAGTGATAAATCGCACAAAATAAAGGCGACGCGCAAAATAGCGCGAGTGATAAATCGCACAAAACAAAGGCGACGCGCAAAATAGCGCGAGTGATAAATCGCACAAAATTAAGGCGACGCGCAAAAATAGCGCGAGTGATAAATCGCGACAAAACAAGGCGACGCGCAAAATAGCGCGAGTGATAAATCGCACAAAACAAGGCGACGCGCAAAATAGCGCGAGTGATAAATCGCACAAAACAAGGCGACGCGCAAAATAGCGCGAGTGATAAATCGCACAAAAAGGCGACGCAAAATAGCGCGAGTGATAAATCGCAAAACAAAGGCGACGCGCAAAATAGCGCGAGTGATAAATCGCACAAAACAAAGGCGACGCGCAAAATAGCGCGAGTGATAAATCGCACAAAATAAAGGCGACGCGCAAAATAGCGCGTAGTGATAAATCGCACAAACAAAGGCGACGCGCAAAATAGCGCGAAAGTGATAAAAACAAAGGCGACGCGCAAAATAGCGCGAGTGATAAATCGCACAAAACAAAGGCGACGCGCAAAATAGCGCGAGTGATAAATCGCACAAAACAAAGGCGACGCGCAAAATAGCGCGAGTGATAAATCGCACAAAATAAAGGCGACGCGCAAAATAGCGCGAAAAAATCGCACAAAATAAGGCGACGCGCAAAATAGCGCGAGTGATAAATCGCAAAAACAAAGGCGACGCGCAAAATAGCGCGAGATAAATCGCACAAAACAAGGCGACGCGCAAAATAGCGCGTGATAAATCGCAAAATAAAGGCGACGCGAAAATAGCGCGAATAAATCGCAAAACAAAGGCGACGCGCAAAATAGCGCGAGTGATAAATCGCACAAAACAAAGGCGACGCGCAAAATAGCGCGTGTGATAATCGACACTAAACAATGCGACCCGCAACATAGCTCGAGTGATAAATCGCACAAAATAAGGCGACGCGCAAAATAGCGCGAGTGATAAATCGCACAAAATAAGGCGACGCGCAAAATAGCGCGAGTGATAAATCGCACAAAACAAAGGCGACGCGCAAAATAGCGCGAGTGATAAATCGCACAAAACAAAGGCGACGCGCAAAATAGCGCGTAGTGAAATCGCACAAAATAAGGCGACGCGCAAAATAGCGCGAGTGATAAATCGCACAAAACAAGGCGACGCGCAAAATAGCGCGAGTGATAAATCGCACAAAATAAGGCGACGCGCAAAATAGCGCGAGTGATAAATCGCAAAAACAAGGCGACGCCAAAATAGCGCGAAGTGATAAATCGCACAAAATCGGCGACGCGCGATAAATCGCACAAAACAAAGGCGACGCCGCAAAATAGCGCGAGTGATAAATCGCACAAAATAAAGGCGACGCGCAAAATAGCGCGAGTGATAAATCGCACAAACAAAGGCGACGCGCAAAATAGCGCGAGTGATAAATCGCACAAAACAAAGGCGACGCGCAAAATAGCGCGATAAATCGCACAAAATAAAGGCGACGCGCAAAATAGCGCGAGTGATAAATCGCACAAATAAGGCGACGCGCAAAATAGCGTAGTGTAAATCGCACAAAACAAAGGCGACGCGCAAAATAGCGCGAGTGATAAATCGCACAAAACAAGGCGACGCGCAAAATAGCGCCAGGTGATAAATCGCACAAAATAAAGGCGACGCGCAAAATAGCGCGAGTGATAAATCGCACAAAACAAGGCGACGCAAAATAGCGCGAGTGATAAATCGCACAAACAAAGGCGACGCGCAAAATAGCGCGAGTGATAAATCGCACAAAACAAAGGCGACGCGCAAAATAGCGCGAGTGATAAATCGCGACAAAATAAAGGCGACGCGCAAAATAGCGCGAGTGATAAATCGCACAAAATCAAGGCGACGCGCAAAATAGCGCCAGTGATAAATCGCACAAAACAAAGGCGACGCGCAAAATAGCGCGAAAGTGATAAATCGCACAAAATAAAGGCGACGCGCAAAATAGCGCGAGTGATAAATCGCACAAAATAAAGGCGACGCGCAAAATAGCGCGAAAGTGATAAATCGCACAAAAACAAAGGCGACGCGCAAAATAGCGCGAGTGATAAATCGCACAAAATAAGGCGACGCGCAAAATAGCGCGAGTGATAAATCGCACAAAATAAAGGCGACGCGCAAAATAGCGCGAGTGATAAATCGCACAAAACAAAGGCGACGCGCAAAATAGCGCGAGTGATAAATCGCATAAACAAAGGCGACGCGCAAAATAGCGCGAAAGTGATAAATCGCACAAAACAAAGGCGACGCGCAAAATAGCGCGAGTGATAAACCGCACAAAAACAAAGGCGACGCGCAAAATAGCGCGAGTGATAAATCGCACAAAACAAAGGCGACGCGCAAAATAGCGCGAAAGATAAATCGCACAAAACAAAGGCGACGCGCAAAATAGCGCGAGTGATAAATCGCACAAAATAAAGGCGACGCGCAAAATAGCGCGAGTGATAAATCGCACAAAAATAAAGGCGACGCGCAAAATAGCGCGAAGTGATAAATCGCACAAAACAAAGGCGACGCGCAAAATAGCGCGAGTGATAAATCGCACAAAACAAGGCGACGCGCAAAATAGCGCGAGTGATAAATCGCAAACAAAGGCGACGCGCAAAATAGCGCGAGTGATAAATCGCACAAAACAAGGCGACGCGCAAAATAGCGCGAGTGATAAATCGCACAAAAAAGGCGACGCGCAAAATAGCGCGAGTGATAAATCGCACAAAATCAGGCGACGCGCAAAATAGCGCGAGTGATAAATCGCACAAAACAAAGGCGACGCGCAAAATAGCGCGAGTGATAAATCGCACAAAAAAGGCGACGCGCAAAATAGCGCGAGTGATAAATCGCACAAAACAAAGGCGACGCGCAAAATAGCGCGAAAGTGTAATCGCACAAAACAAGGCGACGCGCAAAATAGCGCGAGTGATAAATCGCACAAACAAAGGCGACGCGCAAAATAGCGCGAGTGATAAATCGCACAAAATAAAGGCGACGCGCAAAATAGCGCGAGTGATAAATCGCACAAAACAAAGGCGACGCGCAAAATAGCGCGAAAGTGATAAATCGACAAAAACAAGGCGACGCGCAAAATAGCGCGAGTGATAAATCGCACAAAACAAAGGCGACGCGCAAAATAGCGCGAGTGATAAATCGCACAAAACAAAGGCGACGCGCAAAATAGCGCCAGTGATAAATCGCACAAAACAAGGCGACGCGCAAAATAGCGCGAGTGATAAATCGCACAAAATAGGCGACGCGCAAAATAAATCGACAAAATAAAGGCGACGCCGCAAAATAGCGCGAGTGATAAATCGCACAAAAAGGCGACGCGCAAAATAGCGCGAGTGATAAATCGCAAAACAAAGGCGACGCGCAAAATAGCGCGAGTGATAAATCGCACAAAATAAAGGCGACGCGCAAAATAGCGCGAGTGATAAATCGCACAAACAAAGGCGACGCGCAAAATAGCGCGAGTGATAAATCGCACAAAATAAAGGCGACGCGCAAAATAGCGCGAGTAAATCGCGACAAAACAAGGCGACGCCGCAAAATAGCGCGAGTGATAAATCGCACAAAATAAAGGCGACGCGCAAAATAGCGCGAGTGATAAATCGCACAAACAAAGGCGACGCGCAAAATAGCGCGAGTGAAATCGCACAAAATAAAGGCGACGCGCAAAATAGCGCGAGTGATAAATCGCACAAAAACAAAGGCGACGCGCAAAATAGCGCGAGTGATAAATCGCACAAATAAAGGCGACGCGCAAAATAGCGCGAGTGATAAATCGCACAAAAATAAGGCGACGCGCAAAATAGCGCGAGTGATAAATCGCACAAAACAAAGGCGACGCGCAAAATAGCGCGAGTGATAAATCGCACAAAATCAGGCGACGCGCAAAATAGCGCGAGTGATAAATCGCACAAAACAAAGGCGACGCGCAAAATAGCGCGAGTGATAAACCGCACAAAGGCGACGCGCAAAATAGCGAAAGTGATAAATCGCACAAAACAAAGGCGACGCGCAAAATAGCGCGAGTGATAAATCGCACAAATAGGCGACGCGCAAAATAGCGCGAGTGATAAATCGCACAAACAAAGGCGACGCGCAAAATAGCGCGAGTGATAAATCGCACAAAATAAAGGCGACGCGCAAAATAGCGCGCAGATAAATCGCAAAAACAAGGCGACGCGCAAAATAGCGCGAGTGATAAATCGCACAAAATAAAGGCGACGCGCAAAATAGCGCGAGTGATAAACCGCACAAAACAAAGGCGACGCGCAAAATAGCGCGAAAGTGATAAATCGCACAAAACAAAGGCGACGCGCAAAATAGCGCGAGTGATAAATCGCGACAAAACAAGGCGACGCGCAAAATAGCGCGAGTGATAAATCGCACAAACAAAGGCGACGCGCAAAATAGCGCGAGTGATAAATCGCACAAAAAGGCGACGCGCAAAATAGCGCGAGTGATAAATCGCACAAAATAAAGGCGACGCGCAAAATAGCGCGAAGTGATAAATCGCGACAAAACAAGGCGACGCGCAAAATAGCGCGAGTGATAAATCGCACAAAATAAAGGCGACGCGCAAAATAGCGCGAGTGATAAATCGCAAAAACAAGGCGACGCGCAAAATAGCGCGAAAGTGATAAATCGCACAAAACAGGCGACGCGCAAAAATAGCGCGAGTGATAAATCGCACAAAAACAAGGCGACGCGCAAAATAGCGCGAGTGATAAATCGCACAAAATAAGGCGACGCGCAAAATAGCGCGAGTGATAAATCGCACAAAACAAAGGCGACGCGCAAAATAGCGCGAGTGATAAATCGCAAAAAAAGGCGACGCAAAATAGCGCGAGTGATAAATCGCACAAAAGGCGACGCGCAAAATAGCGCGAGTGATAAATCGCACAAAAATAAGGCGACGCGCAAAATAGCGCGAGTGATAAATCGCACAAAACAAGGCGACGCGCAAAATAGCGCGAGTGATAAATCGCACAAAATAAAGGCGACGCGCAAAATAGCGCGAAAGTGATAAATCGCAAAACAAAGGCGACGCGCAAAATAGCGCGAGTGATAAATCGCGCACAAAATCGGCGACGCGCAAAATAGCGCGAGTGATAAACCGCACAAACAAAGGCGACGCAAAATAGCGCGAAAGTGATAAATCGCAAAAACAGGCGACGCGCAAAATAGCGCAGTGATAAATCGCACAAAATAAAGGCGACGCGCAAAATAGCGCGAAAGTGATAAATCGCACAAAACAAAGGCGACGCGCAAAATAGCGCCAGTGATAAATCGCACAAAAACAAGGCGACGCGCAAAATAGCGCGAGTGATAAATCGCACAAAATAGGCGACGCGCAAAATAGCGCGAGTGATAAATCGCACAAAACAAAGGCGACGCGCAAAATAGCGCGAGTGATAAATCGCACAAAATAAAGGCGACGCGCAAAATAGCGCGAGTGATAAATCGCAAAACAAAGGCGACGCGCAAAATAGCGCGAGTGATAAATCGCACAAAACAAAGGCGACGCGCAAAATAGCGCGAGTGATAAATCGCACAAAATAAAGGCGACGCGCAAAATAGCGCGAGTGATAAATCGCACAAAATAGGCGACGCGCAAAATAGCGCGAGTGATAAATCGCACAAAACAAAGGCGACGCGCAAAATAGCGCGAGTGATAAATCGCACAAAACAAAGGCGACGCAAAATAGCGCGAAAGATAAATCGCAAAATAGGCGACGCGCAAAATAGCGCGAAAGTGATAAATCGCACAAAACAAGGCGACGCGCAAAATAGCGCGAAGTGATAAATCGCACAACAAAGGCGACGCCGCAAAATAGCGCGAAAGTGATAAATCGCACAAAATAAAGGCGACGCGCAAAATAGCGCGAGTGATAAATCGCACAAAACAAAGGCGACGCGCAAAATAGCGCGAGTGATAAATCGCACAAAACAAGGCGACGCGCAAATAGCGCGAAAAAACAAAGGCGACGCGCAAAATAGCGCGAGTGATAAATCGCACAAAATAGGCGACGCGCAAAATAGCGCGAGTGATAAATCGCACAAAATAAAGGCGACGCGCAAAATAGCGCGAGTGATAAATCGCACAAAACAAAGGCGACGCGCAAAATAGCGCGAGTGATAAATCGCACAAAACAAGGCGACGCGCAAAATAGCGCGAGTGATAAATCGCACAAAATAGGCGACGCGCAAAATAGCGCAGTGATAAATCGCACAAAACAAAGGCGACGCGCAAAATAGCGCGAGTGATAAATCGCACAAAATAAAGGCGACGCGCAAAATAGCGCGAGTGATAAACTGCACAAAACTATACGACGCGCAAAATAGCGCGAGAGATAAACATGCACAAAACGGTGCGACGTGCAAAATAGCGCGAGTGATAAACATGCACAAAACGGTGCGACGCGCAAAATAGCGCGATCGATAAACCGTAAAAAACAAGGCGACACGCAAAATAGGGGGAGTGTGAACTGCACAAAACAATGCGACGCGCAAAATAGCGCGAGTGATAAACTGCACAAAACAATGCGACGTGCAAAATAGCGCGAGTGATAAATCGCACAAAACAAAGGCGACGCGCAAAATAGCGCGAAAGTGATAAATCGCACAAAAAAGGCGACGCGCAAAATAGCGCGAGTGATAAATCGCACAAAATAAAGGCGACGCGCAAAATAGCGCGAGTGATAAATCGCACAAACAAGGCGACGCGCAAAATAGCGCGAGATAAATCGCACAAAACAAAGGCGACGCGCAAAATAGCGCGAAAGTGATAAATCGCACAAAATAAAGGCGACGCGCAAAATAGCGCGAGTGATAAATCGCACAAAACAAAGGCGACGCGCAAAATAGCGCGAGTGATAAATCGCACAAAACAAAGGCGACGCGCAAAATAGCGCGAGTGATAAATCGCACAAATAAAGGCGACGCGCAAAATAGCGCGAGTGATAAATCGCACAAAATCAGGCGACGCGCAAAATAGCGCGAGTGATAAATCGCACAAACAAAGGCGACGCGCAAAATAGCGCGAGTGATAAATCGCACAAAACAAGGCGACGCGCAAAATAGCGCGGTGAAATCGACAAAACAAAGGCGACGCGCAAAATAGCGCGAGTGATAAATCGCACAAAAACAAGGCGACGCGCAAAATAGCGCGAGTGATAAATCGCACAAAACAAAGGCGACGCGCAAAATAGCGCGAAAGTGATAAATCGCACAAAATAAAGGCGACGCGCAAAATAGCGCGAGTGATAAATCGCACAAAATAAAGGCGACGCGCAAAATAGCGCGAGTGATAAATCGCACAAAACAGGCGACGCGCAAAATAGCGCGAGTGAATCGCACAAAATAAAGGCGACGCGCAAAATAGCGCGAGTGATAAATCGCACAAAATAAAGGCGACGCGCAAAATAGCGCGAGTGATAAATCGCACAAAATAAGGCGACGCCGTAAAATAGCGCGAGTGATAAATCGCACAAAACAAAGGCGACGCGCAAAATAGCGCGAGTGATAAATCGCACAAAATACAAAATAAGGCGACGCGCAAAATAGCGCGTAGTGATAAATCGCACAAAACAAGGCGACGCGCAAAATAGCGCGAGTGATAAATCGCACAAAACAAGGCGACGCGCAAAATAGCGCGAGTAAATCGCACAAACAAGGCGACGCGCAAAATAGCGCGTGATAAATCGCACAAAAATAAAGGCGACGCGCAAAATAGCGCGAGTGATAAATCGCACAAAATAAAGGCGACGCGCAAAATAGCGCGAGTATAAATCGCAAAAAAGGCGACGCGCAAAATAGCGCGAGTGATAAATCGCACAAAAATAAGGCGACGCCAAAATAGCGCGAGTGATAAATCGCACAAAACAAGGCGACGCAAAATAGCGCGAAAGTGATAAATCGCACAAAACAAGGCGACGCGCAAAATAGCGCGAGTGATAAATCGCACAAAATAAAGGCGACGCGCAAAATAGCGCGAGTGATAAATCGCACAAAATAAAGGCGACGCGCAAAATAGCGCGAGTGATAAATCGCACAAAATAAGGCGACGCGCAAAATAGCGCGAGTGATAAATCGCACAAAATAAAGGCGACGCGCAAAATAGCGCGAGTGATAAATCGCACAAAACAAGGCGACGCGCAAAATAGCGCGAGTGATAAATCGCACAAAACAAAGGCGACGCGCAAAATAGCGCGAGTGATAAATCGCACAAAATAAAGGCGACGCGCAAAATAGCGCGAGTGATAAATCGCACAAAAAGGCGACGCGCAAAATAGCGCGAGTGATAAATCGCACAAAAACAAGGCGACGCGCGCAAAATAGCGCGAGTGATAAATCGCACAAAATAAAGGCGACGCGCAAAATAGCGCGAGTGAATCGCACAAAATAAAGGCGACGCGCAAAATAGCGCGAGTGATAAATCGCACAAAATAAAGGCGACGCGCAAAATAGCGCGAGTGATAAATCGCACAAAACAAAGGCGACGCGCAAAATAGCGCGAGTGATAAATCGCACAAAATAAAGGCGACGCGCAAAATAGCGCGAGTGATAAATCGCACAAAAACAAGGCGACGCGCAAAATAGCGCGAGTGATAAATCGCACAAAACAAGGCGACGCGCAAAATAGCGCGGTGATAAATCGCAAAATAAGGCGACGCGCAAAATAGCGCGAGTGATAAATCGCACAAAACAAAGGCGACGCGCAAAATAGCGCGACAAAACAAAGGCGACGCGCAAAATAGCGCGAAAGTGATAAATCGCACAAAATCAGGCGACGCGCAAAATAGCGCGAGTGATAAATCGCACAAAACAGGCGACGCGCAAAATAGCGCGAGTGATAAATCGCAAACAAAGGCGACGCGCAAAATAGCGCGCAGTGATAAATCGCACAAACAAAGGCGACGCGCAAAATAGCGCGAGTGATAAATCGCAAAAACAAAGGCGACGCGCAAAATAGCGCGAGTGATAAATCGCACAAAATAAAGGCGACGCCGCAAAATAGCGCGAGTGATAAATCGCACAAAACAAAGGCGACGCGCAAAATAGCGCGAGTGATAAATCGCACAAAACAAAGGCGACGCGCAAAATAGCGCGAGTGTAAATCGCACAAAACAAAGGCGACGCGCAAAATAGCGCGAGTGATAAATCGCACAAAACAAAGGCGACGCAAAATAGCGCGAGTGATAAATCGCAAAACAAGGCGACGCGCAAAATAGCGCGAGTGATAAATCGCACAAAACAAAGGCGACGCGCAAAATAGCGCGAGTGATAAATCGCACAAAATAAAGGCGACGCGCAAAATAGCGCGAGTGATAAATCGCACAAAACAAAGGCGACGCGCAAAATAGCGCGTAGTGATAAATCGCATAAAAGGCGACGCGCAAAATAGCGCGAGTGATAAACAGTAAAAAACAGTGCGACGCTTAAAATAGCGCGAGTGATAAATCGCACAAAATAAAGGCGACGCGCAAAATAGCGCGAGTGATAAATCGCACAAAACAAAGGCGACGCGCAAAATAGCGCGAGTGATAAATCGCACAAAACAAGGCGACGCGCAAAATAGCGCGAGTGATAAATCGCACAAAACAAGGCGACGCGCAAAATAGCGCGAGTGTAAATCGCACAAAATAAAGGCGACGCAAAATAGCGCGAGTGATAAATCGCACAAAAATAAAGGCGACGCGCAAAATAGCGCGTAGTGATAAATCGCACAAAACAAAGGCGACGCGCAAAATAGCGCGAAAGTGATAAATCGCACAAAAATAAAGGCGACGCGCAAAATAAATAGCGCGAGTGATAAATCGCACAAAACAAAGGCGACGCGCAAAATAGCGCGAGTGATAAATCGCACAAAACAAAGGCGACGCGCAAAATAGCGCGAAAGTGATAAATCGCACAAAAAAAGGCGACGCGCAAAATAGCGCGAAAGTGATAAATCGCACAAAATAACGCGACGCGCAAAATAGCGCGAGTGATAAATCGCACAAAACAAAGGCGACGCGCAAAATAGCGCGAGTGATAAATCGCAAAACAAGGCGACGCGCAAAATAGCGCGAGTGATAAATCGCACAAAACAAAGGCGACGCGCAAAATAGCGCGAAAGTGATAAAATCGCACAAAATAAAGGCGACGCAAAATAGCGCGAAAGTGATAAATCGCAAAACAAAGGCGACGCGCAAAATAGCGCGAGTGATAAATCGCACAAAATAAAGGCGACGCGCAAAATAGCGCGAGTGATAAATCGCACAAACAAGGCGACGCGCAAAATAGCGCGAAAATAAACCGCAAAATAAAGGCGACGCGCAAAATAGCGCGAGTGATAAATCGCACAAAACAAAGGCGACGCGCAAAATAGCGCGAAGTGATAAATCGCACAAAACAAGGCGACGCGCAAAATAGCGCGAGTGATAAATCGCACAAAAATAAAGGCGACGCGCAAAATAGCGCGAGTGATAAATCGCACAAAATAAAGGCGACGCGCAAAATAGCGCGAGTGATAAATCGACAAAACAAGGCGACGCAAAATAGCGCGCGAAGGATAAATCGCACAAAACAGGCGACGCGCAAAATAGCGCGAGTGATAAATCGCACAAAACAAGGCGACGCGCAAAATAGCGCGAAAGTGTAAATCGCACAAAACAAAGGCGACGCAAAATAGCGCGTAGTGATAAATCGCATAAAGGCGACGCGCAAAATAGCGCGAGTGTGAATCGCACAAATAAGGCGACGCGCGAAAGTGATAAATCGCACAAAAAAAGGCGACGCGCAAAATAGCGCGAGTGATAAATCGCACAAAATAAAGGCGACGCGCAAAATAGCGCGAGTGATAAATCGCACAAAAACAAAGGCGACGCGCAAAATAGCGCGAGTGATAAATCGCACAAAATAAGGCGACGCGCAAAATAGCGCGAGGATAAATCGCACAAAACAAGGCGACGCGCAAAATAGCGCGTAGTGATAAATCGCAAAAAAAGGCGACGCGCAAAATAGCGCGAAAGTGATAAATCGCACAAAATAAAGGCGACGCGCAAAATAGCGCGAGTGATAAATCGCACAAAATAAAGGCGACGCGCAAAATAGCGCGAGTGATAAATCGCACAAAACAAAGGCGACGCCGCAAAATAGCGCGAGTGATAAATCGCACAAAAACAAAGGCGACGCGCAAAATAGCGCGAGTGATAAATCGCACAAAACAGCGACGCGCAAAATAGCGCGAGTGAAATCGCACAAAAAAGGCGACGCGCAAAATAGCGCGAGTGATAAATCGCACAAAACAAAGGCGACGCGCAAAATAGCGCGAGTGATAAATCGCACAAAACAAGGCGACGCAAAATAGCGCGAGTGATAAATCGCACAAAATAAAGGCGACGCGCAAAATAGCGCGAGTGATAAATCAAACAAAGGCGACGCGCAAAATAGCGCGAGTGATAAATCGCACAAAATAAAGGCGACGCGCAAAATAGCGCGAGTGATAAATCGCGACAAAACAGGCGACGCGCAAAATAGCGCGAGTGTAAATCGCACAAAACAAGGCGACGCGCAAAATAGCGCGAGTGATAAATCGCACAAAACAAGGCGACGCGCAAAAATAGCGCGAGTGATAAATCGCACAAAATAAAGGCGACGCGCAAAATAGCGCGAGTGATAAATCGCACAAACAAAGGCGACGCGCAAAATAGCGCGAAGTGAATCGCACAAATAAAGGCGACGCAAAAAATAGCGCGAGTGATAAATCGCACAAACAAAGGCGACGCGCAAAATAGCGCGAAAGTGATAAATCGACAAAATAAAGGCGACGCGCAAAATAGCGCGTAGTGATAAATCGCACAAAATAGGCGACGCGCAAAATAGCGCCAGTGATAAATCGCACAAAACAAGGCGACGCGCAAAAATAGCGCGAGTGATAAATCGCATAAAAAAACAAGGCGACGCGCAAAATAGCGCGAGTGATAAATCGACAAAACAAAGGCGACGCGCAAAATAGCGCGAGTGATAAATCGCACAAAATAAGGCGACGCCGCAAAATAGCGCGAAAGTGATAAATCGCACAAAAAAGGCGACGCGCAAAATAGCGCGGTGATAAATCGCAAAATAAAGGCGACGCCGCAAAATAGCGCGAAAGTGATAAATCGCACAAAACAAGGCGACGCGCAAAATAGCGCGAGTGATAAATCGCACAAAATAAAGGCGACGCAAAATAGCGCGAGTGATAAATCGCACAAAACAGGCGACGCGCAAAATAGCGAGTGATAAATCGCACAAAATAAAGGCGACGCGCAAAATAGCGCGAGTGATAAATCGCACAAAAAAGGCGACGCGCAAAATAGCGCGAGTGATAAATCGCACAAAATGAAGGCGACGCGCAAAATAGCGCGAAGTGATAAATCGCACAAAACAAGGCGACGCGCAAAATAGCGCGAGTGATAAATCGCAAAATAAAGGCGACGCGCAAAATAGCGCGAGTGATAAATCGCGACAAAAAAGGCGACGCGCAAAATAGCGCGAGTGATAAATCGCACAAAAAAGGCGACGCGCAAAATAGCGCGAGTGATAAACCGCACAAAATAAGGCGACGCAAAATAGCGCGAGTGATAAATCGCACAAAACAAGGCGACGCAAAATAGCGCGTAGTGATAAATCGCACAAAACAAAGGCGACGCGCAAAATAGCGCGAGTGATAAATCGCAAAAAAAGGCGACGCGCAAAATAGCGCGAGTGATAAATCGCACAAAACAAGGCGACGCGCAAAATAGCAAATCGCGACGCGCAAAATAGCGCGAGGATAAATCGCACAAACAAACAAGGCGACGCGCAAAATAGCGCGAGTGATAAATCGCACAAAACAAGGCGACGCGCAAAATAGCGCGAGTGATAAATCAGACAAAATAAGGCGACGCGCAAAATAGCGCGAGTGATAAATCGCACAAACAAAGGCGACGCGCAAAATAGCGCGAGGATAAATCGCACAAAACAAAGGCGACGCGCAAAATAGCGCGAGTGATAAATCACAAAATAGGCGACGCGCAAAATAGCGCCAGTGATAAATCGCACAAAATAAGCGACGCGCAAAATAGCGCGAGTGATAAATCACAAAACAAAGGCGACGCGCAAAATAGCACAAAATAAAGGCGACGCGAAAATAGCGCGAGTGATAATCGCAAAAACAAAGGCGACGCGCAAAATAGCGCGAGTGATAAATCGCACAAATAAAGGCGACGCGCAAAATAGCGCGAGTGATAAATCGCACAAAAGGCGACGCGCAAAATAGCGCGAGTGATAAATCGCACAAAACAAGGCGACGCGCAAAATAGCGCGAAAGTGATAAACGCACAAAATAGGCGACGCGCAAAATAGCGCGAGTGATAAATCGCACAAAATAAAGGCGACGCGCAAAATAGCGCGAGTGATAAATCGCACAAAACAAGGCGACGCAAAATAGCGCGAGTGTGAATCGCACAAAAAGGCGACGCGCAAAATAGCGCGAGTAAATCGCACAAAATAAAGGCGACGCGCAAAATAGCGCGAGTGATAAATCGCACAAAATAAAGGCGACGCGCAAAATAGCGCGAAAGTGATAAATCGCACAAAACAAAGGCGACGCGCAAAATAGCGCGAGTGATAAATCGCGACAAAAATAAAGGCGACGCGCAAAATAGCGCGAGTGATAAATCGCACAAAACAAGGCGACGCGCAAAATAGCGCAAGTGATAAATCGCAAAAAAAAGGCGACGCAAAATAGCGCGAAAGTGATAAATCGCAAAATAAAGGCGACGCAAAATAGCGCGAGTGATAAATCGCACAAAACAAGGCGACGCGCAAAATAGCGCGAGTGAAATCGCACAAACAAAGGCGACGCGCAAAATAGCGCGAAAGTGATAAATCGCACAAAACAAAGGCGACGCGCAAAATAGCGCGAGTGATAAATCGCACAAAATAGGCGACGCGCAAAATAGCGCGAGTGATAAATCGCACAAAATAAAGGCGACGCGCAAAATAGCGCGAGTGATAAATCGCAAAAAAAAGGCGACGCGCAAAATAGCGCGAGTGATAAATCGCACAAAACAAGGCGACGCGCAAAATAGCGCGAGTGATAAATCGCACAAAACAAAGGCGACGCGCAAAATAGCGCCGCGATAAATCGCACAAAATGCGACGCGCAAAATAGCGCGAGTGATAAACCGCACAAAATAGGCGACGCGCAAAATAGCGCGAGTGATAAATCGCACAAAACAAAGGCGACGCGCAAAATAGCGCGAGTGATAATCGCAAAAAAAAGGCGACGCGCAAAATAGCGCGAAAGTGATAACCGCACAAAACAAAGGCGACGCGCAAAATAGCGCGAGTGATAAATCACAAAACAAGGCGACGCGCAAAATAGCGCGAGTGATAAATCGCACAAAAAAGGCGACGCGCAAAATAGCGCGAGTGATAAATCGCACAAAACAAGGCGACGCGCAAAATAAAGGCGACGCCGCAAAATAGCGCGAGTGAAATCGCACAAAAAAAGGCGACGCGCAAAATAGCGCGAGTGATAAATCGCACAAAATAAAGGCGACGCGCAAAATAGCGCGAGTGATAAACCGCAAAAATAAAGGCGACGCGCAAAATAGCGCGAAAGTGACAACCACAAAATAAAGGCGACGCCGCAAAATAGCGCGAGTGATAAATCGCACAAAACAAAGGCGACGCGCAAAATAGCGCGAAAGTGATAAATCGCAAAAAAAGGCGACGCGCAAAAATAGCGCGAGTGATAAATCGCACAAAACAAAGGCGACGCGCAAAATAGCGCGAGTGATAAATCAGAAAAACAAAGGCGACGCGCAAAATAGCGCGAGTGATAAATCGCACAAAACAGGCGACGCGCAAAATAGGGCGAGTGATAAACTGCACAAAACAGTGCGACGCGCAAAATAGCGCGAGTGATAAACTGCACAAAATAGTGCGACGCGCAAAATAGCGCGAGTGATAAATTGCACAAAACAGTGCGACGTGCAAAATAGCGCGAGTGATAAACTGCACAAAACAGTGCGACGCGCAAAATAGCGCGAGTGTGAAATGCACAAAACAGTGCGACGCGCAAAATAGCGCGAGTGATAAACTGCACAAAACAGTGCGACGCGCAAAATAGCGCGAGTGATAAACTGCACAAAACAGTGCGACGCGCAAAATAGCGCGAGTGATAAACTGCACAAAACAGTGCGACGCGCAAAATAGCGCAAGTGTGAACTGCAGAAAACAGTGCGACGCGCAAAATAGCGCGAGTGATAAACTGCACAAAACAGTGCGACGCGCAAAATAGCGCGAGTGATAAACTGCACAAAACATTGCGACGCGCAAAATAGCGCGAGTGATAAACTGCACAAAAATAAAGGCGACGCGCAAAATAGCGCGCGAAAGTGATAAATCGCGACAAAACAAAGGCGACGCGCAAAATAGCGCGTAGTGATAAATCGCACAAAACAAGGCGACGCGCAAAATAGCGCGAGTGATAAATCGCACAAAACAAAGGCGACGCGCAAAATAGCGCGAGTGATAAATCGCACAAAAAAGGCGACGCGCAAAATAGCGCGAGTGATAAATCGCACAAAAAACAGGCGACGCGCAAAATAGCGCGAAAGTGATAAATCGCACAAAACAAAGGCGACGCGCAAAATAGCGCGAGTGATAAACCGCACAAAATAAAGGCGACGCGCAAAATAGCGCGAGTGATAAATCGCAAAAATAGGCGACGCGCAAAATAGCGCGAGTGAATCGCACAAAACAAGGCGACGCGCAAAATAGCGCGAGTGATAAATCGCACAAAACAAAGCGACGCGCAAAATAGCGCCGAGTGTGAATCGCACAAAACAAAGGCGACGCGCAAAATAGCGCGTAGTGATAAATCGGACAAAACAAGGCGACGCGCAAAATAGCGCGAGTGAATCGCACAAAATAATGCGACGCGCGACGCGCAAAATAGCGCGAAAGTGATAAATCGCACAAAACAAGGCGACGCGCAAAATAGCGCGAGTGTAAATCGCACAAAATAAAGGCGACGCGCAAAATAGCGCGAAAGTGATAAATCGCAAAACAAAGGCGACGCAAAAAATAGCGCGAAAGTGATAAATCGCACAAAACAAAGGCGACGCGCAAAATAGCGCGAAAGTGATAAATCGCACAAAACAAGGCGACGCAAAAATAGCGCGAGTGAAATCGCACAAAATAAAGGCGACGCGCAAAATAGCGCGAGTGATAAATCGCACAAAACAAAGGCGACGCGAAAATAGCGCGAGTGATAAATCGACAAAACAGGCGACGCGCAAAATAGCGCGAGTGTGAATCGCACAAAACAAGGCGACGCGCAAAATAGCGCGAGTGATAAATCACAAAACAAGGCGACGCGCAAAATAGCGCGAGTGAATCGCACAAAACAAGGCGACGCGCAAAATAGCGCGAGTGATAAATCGACAAAATAAAGGCGACGCGCAAAATAGCGCGAGTGATAAATCGCGACAAAAAGGCGACGCGCAAAATAGCGCGAGTGATAAATCGCAAAATGAAGGCGACGCGCAAAATAGCGCGCGAGTGTGAATCGCACAAAATACAAGGCGACGCGCAAAATAGCGCGAGTGATAAATCGCACAAAATAAAGGCGACGCGCAAAATAGCGCGAGTGATAAATCGCACAAAACAAGGCGACGCGCAAAATAGCGCGTAGTGATAAATCGCACAAAACAAAGGCGACGCGCAAAATAGCGCGAGTGTGAATCGCAAAAACAAGGCGACGCGCAAAATAGCGCGAGTGAAACGCAAAACAAGGCGACGCGCAAAATAGCGCGAGTGA
This sequence comes from Camellia lanceoleosa, assembly GCA_025200525.1. NCBI lineage: Eukaryota > Viridiplantae > Streptophyta > Magnoliopsida > Ericales > Theaceae > Camellia > Camellia lanceoleosa. The sequence continues at coordinate 186,214,603 of CM045766.1, forward strand.
ATCGCGACAAAACAAAGGCGACGCGCAAAATAGCGCGAGTGATAAATCGCACAAAATAGGCGACGCGCAAAATAGCGCGAGTGATAAATCGCACAAAATAGGCGACGCGCAAAATAGCGCGAGTGATAAACCGCAAAGGCGACGCGCAAAATAGCGCGAAAGTGATAATCGCACAAAATAAAGGCGACGCGCAAAATAGCGCGAGTGATAAATCGCACAAAATAAGGCGACGCGCAAAATAGCGCGAGTGATAAATCGCACAAAATAAAGGCGACGCGCAAAATAGCGCGAGTGATAAATCGCACAAAAACAAAGGCGACGCGCAAAATAGCGCTGTGATAAATCGCACAAAATAGCGACGCGCAAAATAGCGCGTAGTGAATCGCACAAAACAAAGGCGACGCGCAAAATAGCGCGAGTGATAAATCGCACAAAATAAAGGCGACGCGAAATAGCGCGAGTGATAAATCGCACAAAACAAAGGCGACGCGCAAAATAGCGCCGAAAGTGATAGAACAAAATAAAGGCGACGCCAAAATAGCGCGAGTGATAAATCGCACAAACAAGGCGACGCGCAAAATAGCGCGAGTGATAAATCGCACAAAATAAAGGCGACGCGCAAAATAGCGCTTAGTGATAAATCGCACAAAACAAAGGCGACGCGCAAAATAGCGCGAGTGAATCGCACAAAATAAGGCGACGCGCAAAATAGCGCGAAGTGATAAATCGCAAAAACAAAGGCGACGCGCAAAATAGCGCGAGTGATAAATCGCAAAAATAAGGCGACGCGCAAAATAGGGCGAGTGATAAATCGCACAAAACAGGCGACGCGCAAAATAGCGCGAGATAAATCGCACAAAATGCGCGACGCGCAAAATAGCGCGAAGCGATAAATCAGAAATAGTGCGACGCGCAAAATAGCGCGAAAGTGTGAATCGCACAAAATAAATGCGACGCGAAAAATAGCGAGAGTGATAAACTGCACAACACAGGGCGACGTGCAAAATAGCGCGAGTGATAAACTACAGAAAACAGCGCGACGCGCAAAATAGCAGGAGTGTGAACTGCACAAAATAGCGCGACGCGCAAAATTGCGCGAGTGATAAACTGCACAAAACAGTGGGACGCACGAAATAGCCTGAGTGTGAACTGCACAAAACAATGCGACGCGCAAAATAGCGCGAGCGATAGACTGTAAAAAATAGTGCGACGCGCAAAACACCGCAAGTGAAAAACTGCACAAAACAGTGCGACGTGCAAAATAGCGCGAGTGATAAACTGCACAAAACAGTGCGACGCGCAAAATAGCGCGAGTGATAAACTGCACAAAATAAAGGCGACGCAAAATAGCGCTAATGTGAATCGCACAAAAAAGGCGACGCGCAAAATAGCGCGAGTGATAAACCGCAAAAAGGGGACGCGCAAAATTGCGCGAAAGTGTGAATCGCACAAAACAAAGGCGACGCGAAAAATAGCGAGAGTGATAAATCGCACAAAAAAAAGGACGCGCAAAATAGCGCGAGTGTGAATTGCACAAAATAATGCGACGCGCAAAATAGCGCGAGTGATAGCACAAAATAAAGGCGACGCGCAAAATAGCGCGAGTGATAAATCGCACAAAACAAAGGCGACGCGCAAAATAGCGCGAGTGTGAAATCGCACAAATAAAGGCGACGCGCAAAATAGCGCGAAAAACAAAGGCGACGCGCAAAATAGCGCGCGAGTGATAAATCGCACAAAACAAGGCGACGCGCAAAATAGCGCGAGTGTGAATCGCACAAAACAAGGCGACGCGCAAAATAGCGCGAGTGATAAATCGCACAAAAACAAAGGACGCGCAAAATAGCGCGAAAGTGTGAATCGCACAAAATTACGACGCGCAAAATAGCGCGAGTGATAGATCGCAAAAAAAAGGCGACGCGCAAAATAGCGCGAGTGATACACTGCACAAAATAAAGGCGACGCCAAAATAGCGCGAAGTGATACATCGCACAAAATAGGCGACGCGCAAAATAGCGCGAAAGTGTGAACTACATAAAAAAAGGCGACGCGCAAAAATAGCGCGAGTGATGAATCGCAAAAAACTACGACGCGCAAAATAGCGCGAAAGTGATAAATCGCACAAAAAAGGCGACGCGCAAAAATAGCGCGAGTGATAAATCGCGACAAAACAAAGGCGACGCGCAAAATAGCGCGAAGGCGACGCCGCAAAATAGCGCCGAGTGTGAACATAAAATAAAGGCATAAACGCAAAATATCGCGAGTGATAAATCGCACAAAAACAAAGGCGACGCAAAATAGCGCGAGTGTCAAATCGCGACAAAACAAAGGCGACGCGCAAAATAGCGCGGTGATAAATCGCACAAAATAAAGGCGACGCGCAAAATAGCGCGAACGGTAAACTGCACAAAACAGTGCGACGCGCAAAACAACGCGAGTGTCAACTGCACAAAACAGTGCGACGCGCAAAATAGCGCGAGTGATAAACTGCACAAAACAGTGCGACGCGCAAAATAGCGCGAGTGATAAACTGCACAAAACATTGCGACGCGCAAAATAGCACGAGTTTGAACTGCACAAAACAGTGCGAAGCGCAAAATAGCGCGAGTGATAAACTGCACAAAACAGTGCGACGCGCAAAATAACGTGAGTGATAAACTGCACAAAACAGCGCGAATCGCAAAATAGCGCGAGTGTGAACTGCACAAAACAGTGCGACGCGCAAAATAGCGCGAGTGATAAACTGCACAAAACAGTGCGACGCGCAAAATAGCGCGAGTGTGAACTGCACAAAACAGTACGACGCGTAAAATAGCGTGAGTGATAAACTGCACAAAACAGTGCGACGCGCAAAATAGCGCGAGTGATAAACTGCACAAAACAGCGCGAGTGATAAACTGCGCAAAACAGTGCCATGCGCAAAACTGCGCGAGTGATAAACTGCGCGAAACAGTGCCATGCGCAAAACAGCGCGAGTGTAAACTGCCCAAAACAGTGCGAAGCGCAAAACAGCGCGAGTGATAAAGTGCCCAAAACAGTGCGATGCGCAAAACAGCGCGAGTGGTAAACTGCGTAAAACAGCGCGAATCACAAAATAGCGCGAGTGTGAACTGCACAAAACAGTGCGACGCGCAAAATAGCACGAGTGATAAACTGCACAAAATAGTGCGACGCGCAAAATAGCGCGAGTGTGAACTGCACAAAACAGTGCGACGCACAAAATAGCGCGAGTGTGAACTGCACAAAACAGTGCGACGCGCAAAATAGCGCGAGTGATAAACTGCACAAAACAGTGCGACGCGCAAAATTGCGCGAGTGATGAACTCCACAAAATAGTGCGACGCGCAAAACAGCGCGAGTGTGAACTACACAAAACAGTGCGACGCGCAAAATAGCGCGAGTGTCAAACTGCACAAAACAGTGCGACGCGCAAAATAGCCTAAAGAGTTTACGGCATAGACGTTCCCGAACGTCCCGGGAGGAAAAATCTCGTTTTGTTCATTGGGCTCACTACAGTTTAGGACTCAATGTCACGGTCCTATATCTAATCTCGCAGAGTGCAACGCAAGACCGATGAATCATCAAAGAGTCCAAATCCGGCAAATCGTTTTTGAAAATAGATTTTTTAAAAAAAGTGCCAAACATGGACTGCTTTGCCAGATACAGAGTCGCCACCTAAATATTTATTTTGGGGGAATTTAGAAACTCGACTGCGTGCCTAAGGCCACGCGGTCCGCTATCTCCAAAGTTGCCTCGACCAGAACTTGGGTACGATTGGAAGGTCACTATGAGCATTCTCGCCACGATCAAAGATCGGCCACTACTAAATATGATATCTTGTTTTGAAAACACATGTGTTCTTATTCCGATTAATTAGCTAATCTTTACTACGTGATGTGCACAGCAAAACAAGCATAGTCTAGATCGCCTAATTTGGAACAAAGCATCGCATATCCGTTTGTTTGGAAAATGTTTTGCGGTTTGCTACTCGCAAGTAGGCTAAAACACGAAGTTTCGGCGAATTGTTCCAATTCACAACCCAACCTTCACCCACAGTATTCGTGTAGTTATATCACATAAGCCGTTAGCCTCATGGTAAGCATGCTATCATGGCAGTCACTCACATATATGCAAGGATGCTAAAGCATAAACACTTACCGAGTACTCCGAGCCAAAACAGAAACTAGTTAGTAATCAATGCATGATCCTAGTTCATGTTAACATGGCTAATGCAACACATGCAATAATGCAACTAGAATAGGCTCGGCTACTCTAAGATGGAATATGAGATGCAACATATAACATGTATTCAATTTGGAATTGAAATATAATGCAATTAGCATGATGCGCCGAGCCCGATGCATGCAAGACAGATGAATGAATGCAAACATGCGAGCATAAGTATGCTAATTAAAACATGCCCTAAAACTAACCATCACAAGCTGGTAAATAAAAAGGAGAAAGACGTGGGGTTGGAAGACATGCATCACACATGCGCACACTTATTACAACACTGCCCTCTCGCGGAGGGTCCAAAAGAATAATACAAATCACCTAATTAACTAACTCACGAGCTAATTAATTAATTACAAAACCACTTAACTAATTAACAAATCAATTAGTCTACCAAAGCAAAGAAAAATTTCTGAAGAGGGATGCACGCATGCTCGGTCGACTTTGTTTCGAAATCCATCGCCATGCCACGCTTGCCTCTGTTTACACCGCTCGCACCTTCAAGACCGCACAAGTCCGGTTGGTTCTCGAACCTCCCTAACACCGTGGGAGGTCACCGCCAAGAGGAATGGTCACCACCATGGAAAAGTTGTCATCGACTCAGCCAGAAGGCTCTCGGCCAACAATGGATAGCCGACCGGCACTAGAGATGGCCGACCGACCATATCTTCCTGCAGAATCTTGTTTGACAGCAGCAGAGGGCAAACAGAGCATGGCAATGCATTTTCAAAGCAATGTATGCACAACCACCCTCCCTATCATGTTTAAGAATCAAGGGAGTATGGCTCTCGACCCTCGGGCCACCAATCACGCATTTCAATGCATGACGGCCAAAGGAGCCAAGTTTGCAATTTCAATATCAAATGAAATGCATACAACACATAAAGAGGCCCGAACCTCTATCATGGTTGATCAAGAGGCAAGGGATGCAAACATGCAAGCAAGACTAATGCAACATGAGCATGTTAAGGTAACAAGCATTCCAAATGCAATGCAACCTAGTCAAGCATACAAGCATACAAGATGCAACATGGACACTCAAGCATGCAAGGTAAACATGTGACAACATGTAAAGGGACAAGATATGCAAACATGCAAAGCAACTTAACAAAAGCATGCCAAATGCAATTAAACATGCAACAACATGTTAATAGGCCAAGTATGTGACAACGCAAGGCGAAAGCATGCAACAACATGCAAAAGATGGACTTAAACCAATATGGGCAGCTCTCAAATAGGCTCAAATCAGTGGCCAAAATGAGCTAAAATGATGGCTTGACATGCACCAAAATGAAGCTCATGCAATGGCTCACAAATGGGGTATAAAAGCACAACTCTCAAACATATTAAAGGCATGATAAACATGAGAATGTGGCATACCTACAAACTCTAAAATATCATATTCAATGATGCCAAAACACTAAAATGCCTAAAGCAACACATGCAAGGGACCCCAAAACTCAAAGATAAGCAAGGCTATTACACTACAACCATGCATGGCAAGCACCAATCAACAGAGAAGCCTAAAAACAGAGCTAAGGCAGCCCAAAATATGAACAAAACATGTTTGGAGTGTGGCCAAAAGGTGCTAGAATAGAGGACCAAAACAACATGCATTGTGAGCTAGTAAGCATGGTTTACACTACAAGCATGTGAAGCAAATGAGGGACCACCAAACCAGCCCAAAACAGATTCATGGAATGCCAAATAATGCCCAAAAACCCACTGAAACATGACTGAAACATGCAAACAGGAGGTGCTACTTTGGAAGGCCATGCAAAGGGTTGTTCTACACATGCAAGAAGGACATCTAACATGGCAAAACCAACTATGGAAAGGGGTTATGTAGGCCCTAAAACTCATTGAAAAAGGCTTGAACCAAGCTAAAGAAGTGTGCAAATAAGGGCTCCTTTATAAGGCCAAAAATGCCAACAAACAAGACAACGAGGAGAGGGGATGGCCCTCTCCTTCTTAAGACCTCAAAACACTATCCCCACCACTGAAATTTTAGTGGTGAGAAGGCCAATACAAGGTGGTCCCGAAGCTCACAAAAAAGGCACAAAAATGAGGCCAAACAAGGCCTAAGAGGGGGTAAACAACCCCAATCACAAAAGTGATCTTAAAAAAACTTAAAAAGGAGCTCAAAATAATACTTTTTTTAGTTTATGACAAAGCTTGAAAATGCTTACAAGTAAGGCTAAAATATGAAGCAAAATAAAAACCAAAAGAAGGTAAAGTGTGTTACCCTTGTAGCCAAAAGGGGACAGCAGCTTCTTGGTCCAGAAAACCAGTCCCTTAGCCTCTGAAAATGGCTTCCAAGATCCTTAGGTTGATGATGGAGGTGTTAGGCTAAGAGTTGGTGTGCAAAGGGGCCAAAAACTATGGACTTTGGAGCTCAAAGTAGTGAGATATGTATGGTTTTTGCCTTAGAAAAATTTTTGGAACCCTTGCAATGGAAGAGGAGCTCCTCTTTTATAGAGGAACAAAGGTGCAAGCTTCTCTTAGAAGCTTGAGCAAAGGGACCAAACTTCTCTTAGAAGCTTGGAGCAAAAGGGCCAAGCTTCTTGAGGAAGCTAGAGCAAAGGGTTCAAGCTTCCTCAAGAAGCTAAGAAAGGGTCAAGCTTCTCTTAGAAGCTAGGCAAAGGGTTCAAGCTTCTTGGAGAAGCTAAAAAGGTTCAAGCTTCTTGGAGAAGCTAGAACAAAGGGTTCAAGCTTCTTAGAGAAGCTAGAACAAAGGTTCAAAAGGTTCAAGCTTCCTCAAGAAGCTAAAACCAAGGGTTCAAAAAGTTCAAGCTTCCTCAAGAAGCTAAAACCAAGGTTCAAAAGGTTCAAACCTCCCCAAGAAAAAGTCTCGGCCAGAAAAAGTGGCCGATTGACCAAAATCAGTGGCCGGTCGACCAAACACAATGCCGACCGGCCAACACCTTTAGCCGGTAGCAAGAAAACAGGGCCAGTGGCCTCAAGCCATGGCCGGTGAGGTGTGGAGATGGCCAACAAGATATTTTCCACCCGCAGAAGCAGAACAACAAGTCAAGAGGTCTTGAGGCAAGGCGCGCCGCCGAAACCTCCGAGAACTCAAGACGAACACGAACATGGATGATCATTGAGTGTTCAAACGATGATGTCCAAGTCTTGAGGACGGTCAAAAATGGGGTGTCTACAGTTACCCCTCTTTGACAGAACTCGAAAGTCATAACAATGACGGGAGTGAAGGTCAAAGCCCAGAGACGACCCATTTTTGACAAGGCCGAAGACTTAGACAAAGCATACAAGCTACAGACAAAGATATACGCCCAAGGGCAAGGGCAAAATGCAAGAACAATGCACAAAACCGAGCATAACTTATGATCATGCAAAGAAAGCCGTAACGAAGCATAACAATGCAACAATTTTAAGCAAGTAGAAACCAAGCAACATTACAATGCAGAAAGGGTGTAAGAGAATTACTGCAATTCTCACTGCGAATACAGTGTGCATGTGTGATAGATACACAAAGCGAACGTGTGATAGATACACAAAGTGAGCATGTGTGGTAGATACACAAAGCGGATGTAGTGTGATGGATACACAAAAAAGGTGAACACAAAGTGTGATAGATGCACTAAGCGAACAAGGTATGATAGATACACAAAGCGAGAGTGTGTGATTGATACACAAAGCGAATGTGGTGAGCATAGTGTGATGGACACAAAAAGCGAATGTGTGATAGATACACAAAGTGAGCATGTGATAGATACACTATATGAAGCAAAATGTGATAGACAAAGAGTGAGGCGTGATAGATACACTAAGCGAGTGTGGTGAGCACAAGGTGATAGGTACAAAGTTTAGTGTGTGATAGATACACTATATGAATAAAGTGTGATTGATACACTAAATGAATGAAGTGAGCATTTAGGATTTAGGGTTTAGGATTTAAGATTCGTGGTTTAGGATTTAGGGATTAAGGTTTAGGGTTTAGGTTTTAGGATTTAGGATTTTGGGTTTGGGGTTTAAGGTTTAGGGTTTAGGTTTAGGATTTAGGTTTTGGAGTTTAGGATTTTGAGTTTGGGGTTTAGGTTTAGGCTTTACATTTAGGTTTGGGGATTAAGGTTTAGGTTTTAGGATTTTTAGGTTTAGAAATCATAATTTTTTAGGATTTAGGTTTATGGTATTAGGGCTTACGGGTTTAGGTTTTTAGGATTTTAGGGCTTAGTATTTAGGGTTTAGGATTTAGGATTTATTTGTTTGGAGGTTTGGGGTTTTAGGGTTTTAGGGTTTTAGGGCTTAGGTTTCTAGAGTTCAAGATTTTTAGAATTTAATGTTTAGGATTTGATGTATAGGGTTTAGGGGTTTAGGGTTTAGGGTTTAAAGAGTTTAGAGTTTAAGGTTTAAGATTTTTCAGGTTTCAGGGTTTTAAGGTTTAGGGTTCACGACTTTTAGGATTTAGGGTTTTGAGGTGTTGGGTTTTGGGTTTAAGGTTTAGAGGTTTAGCATTTAGGATTTGGGGTTTAGGGTTTATGTTTTTGGTTTTAGGGTTTTGGGTTTTAGGGGTTTAGGGTTTATGGTTTATGGTTTACGGGTTTAGCATTTAGCATTTGGGGTTTTAGGTTTTGGGTTTAGGGTTTAAGGTCTTTGGAACGAGATCGAAATTGTCTCAAATTTGATATTCTAATCGGCTACAACATTTTGGGGACTCATTTAGGACGAACTCTAATTGTCTCAAATTTGGCAATTTGATCTGAAACGACATTTTCTTAAACTTTTGGGACAAGCGTAATTGTCTCAAATTTGGTACCGATCGAAAATGGCATTTTGGCGACATTTGTGGAATGAGCTTAATTGTCCCAAATTTGGCAACTGATTAGAAACTACAATTTCATGACACTTTTTAAACCAAATTAAATTGTCTCAAATTTGGTCGCCTGTCTAAATGTAGATTTAGCGGCACTTTTGGATTTTTGGTTTTTTAGGTTTTAAGATTTAGGGTTTTTTAGGGTTTAGGGTTTTTAATGGTTTTTAGGGTCTAGGGTTTCTTAGGGTTTAGGGGTTTAAGGTTTTAGGATTTTAGGATTTTGGGTTTTAGGATTTAGGATTTCGGGGTTAGGATTTAAAGAGTTTAGGGTTTTTAGGATTTGGGGTTTAGGATTTAGAGTTTAGGGTTTTGAGGTCTGGGGTTTCGGGTTTTTAATTTAGGATATAGGATTTAGGGTTTGGAGTTTAGGGTTTAGGGTTTAGGGTTTAGGGTTTTGAGATTCAAGATTTATGGTTCATGGTTTAGGGTTTATGTTTTAGGTTTAGGGCTTAGGGTTTTAGGGTTTAGGGTTTGGGATTAATGTTTTTGGGTTTAGGATTTTAGGGTTTCAATTTTAAGATTTTTTTAGGGTTTACGATTTTTGAGGATTTTAGGGTTTTATGGTTCAGGGGTTTAGCGTTTTAGGATTTTAGGATTTAGTGTTTAGGATTTAGGGTTTTGGGTTTTAAGGTTATGGTTTAGGGTTTGGGGTTTGGGGTTTTAGGTTTTAAGGTTTACGGTTTTGGGGTTAAGGTTTTTGGGTTTAAGGTTTTTAAATGTCTTTTAGGTTTTAGGATTTTTTAGGGTTTAGGGTTAGGATTTAGAGAGTATAGGATTTAGGGTTTTTAGGGTTTAGGGTTTAGAGTTTAGGGTTTAGGATTTATGGTTTTAGGGTTTTGAGTTTTGAATTTAAGATTTACGATTTAGGGTTTTGGGTTTAGGGTTTAGTGTTTAGGGTTTTGGGGTTTATAGTTTATGTTTTTGGGTTTTAGGGTTTTGGGTTTTAGGATTTTGGGTTTTAGTGTTTAGGGTTTAGGATTTTTTAGGGTTTAGGGTTTTAGGTTTACAATTTTAAGGGTTGTTTAGGATTTTGGGTTTTAGGGTTTTAGAGTTTAGGGGTTTACGATTTTAGGGTTTAGGGTTTTAGTGTTTAAGAATTAGGAACTTTAGGATTTCGTGTTTAGGATTTAGGATTTAGGATTTAGGGTTTAGGGAGTTTTGGGTTTAGGGTTTTTAGGGTTTTTTGGGTTTATGGTTTAGGATTTAAGATTTAGGTTTAGGTTTAGGATTTTGGAGTTTAGGTTTTGGGTTTTGGGATTTAGGATTTACGATTTAGGTTTGGTCTTACAATTAGGGTTTGGGGTTTAAGATTTAGGTTTTTAAGGTTTTTTAGGTTTAGAATTTAGGTTTAGGTTTAGATTTTAGGATTTTTAGAGTTTAGGTTTTTATGGTTTAGGTTTTGGGTTTTAGTGTTTAGAGGTTTAGGTTTTAGGGGTTTTGAGGTTTAGGAGTTTTAGAATTTAGTGTTTAGGATTTGGGATTTAGGTTTAGGGTTTATGATTTAGGTTTAAGGAGTTTAGGTTTAGGTTTTAGGATCTGTGGTTTTGAGGTTTTGGGTATAGGGTTTAAGGTTTAGAGGTTTACCATTTAGGGTTTAGGGTTTAGGATTTATGTTTTTGGGTTGAGTGTTTTGGGTTTAGGTCTTAGGGGTTTAGGGGTTTAGGGTTTGGGTTTTAGGAGTTTAGGGTTTAGGATTTTAGGGTTTAATTTTTAGGGTATGAAGGTTTAGCATTTACCATTTAGTGTTTAGGGTTTTGGGTTTTGGGTTTTGGGTCTTTGGAACGAGATCGAAATTGTCTCAAATTTGACAGTCTAATCAGCTACAACATTTTGGTGACTCGTTTAGGACAAGCTCAAAATTGTCTCAAATTTGGCAGTCTAATTTGAAATAGCAATTTCGTAACACTTTTGGGACGAGTACCAGTCTAATTGGAAATGGCATTTTGGCAACACTTGTGGGACGAGCTCGCAATTGTCTCAAATTTGGCAGTCTAATCTGAAACAACGTTTTCGTGATACTTTTGTCAGCTGCTTGGAATTGTCCCAAATTTGGAAGTCTGATTAGAAACGACAATTTCATGACACTTTTCGGACATTTCGTAATTGTCTTAAATTTGGCTATCCTGATAGAAATAGCGATTTAGCTGCACTTTTGGGTTGTTTGGGTTTTTTAGGGTTTTTAGGGTTTTGGTTTTAGGGTTTTTAATGTTTTTTAGGGTTTAGTGTTTTTTAGGATTTTAGGGTTTTGGGTTTTAGGATTTAGGGTTTAGGATTTAGAGAGTTTAGGGTTTTTAAGGTTTAGGATTTAGGGCTTAGGGTTTAGGATTTAGGGTTTTGGGGTTAAGGGTTTTTGGTTTCAGGTTTTGGATTTTGAATTTAGGGTTTAAGTTTAGGATTTAGGATTTAGGGTTTAGTGTTTAGGGTATAGGATTTAGGGTTTTAGGGTTTAGGATTTAGGATTTAGGGTTTAGGGTTTTGAGATTTTTGATTTAGGGTTTAGGATTTTGGGTTTACATTTTTGGGTTTAGGGTTTTAGGGTTTAGGATTTTAGGTTTTTAAGGGTTTAGGGTTTTATGGTTTTAGGGTTTAGGTGTTTAGGGTTTTAGGGTTTGGATTTAGGGTTTAGGATTTAGAGAGTTTTGGGTTTAGGATTTTTTGAGTTTAAGGTTTAGGTTTGTGGATTTGGGGTTTAGGGTTTTGGTGTTAGGTTTTAGCGTTTAGGGTTTGGGGTTAATGTTTTTGGGTTTAAGGTTTTAGGGTTTACAATTTTTAAGGGTTTTTTTGGTTTTAGGATTTTTTTTGGTTTAGGGTTTTAGGATTTAGGGGTTTTTGGGATTTAGGGTTGGGGTTTAGGATTTATAGAGTTTAGGTTTAGGGTTTTAGGGTTTAGGGTTTTGGGTTTTGGGGTTTAGGGTTCTAAGGTTTTGGGTTTTGGGTTTAAGATTTAGGGTTTGGGGTTTAAGGTTTTGGGTTTAGGTTTTAGTGTTTAGGGTTTTAGGCTTAGGGTTTTGGGTTTTTGGGTTTTGGATTTTGGGTTCAAGGTTTTAAGGTTTAGGATTTAGAGTTTAGGATTTGGGGTTTATGTTTTTGGGTTTAGGTTTTAGGTTGACCTTTTAGTGTTTAGGATTTAGGGATTTTAGGATTTAGGGTTTTTAGGGTCTAGGGTTTAGTGTTTAGGTTTAAGGGTTTTAGTGTTTAGGGTTTAGGGATTTTAGGATTTAAGATTTAAGATTTAAGGAGTTTAGGGTTTAGGGTTTATGATTTTTAAGGTTTAGTGTTTAGGATTTAGGATTTAGGGTTTAAGGTTTTGAGGTTTTGGGTTTTAGAATTAGGGTTTAGTGTTTAGGGTTTAGGTTTAAATTTTTAGGGTTTAGGGTTTAGGATTTTGAGGTTTAGGATTTAGGATTTAGAGTTTAGGGTTTTCAGGTTAGTGTTTAGGATTTAGGGTTTTAGGGTTTAAGGTTTGTAAGGGTTTTTTAGGTTTTAGGGTGTGGACTCACCTTTTTTGTCCCCCTTTTCGGAAGGTTTGAACTGAAAGGCCTCACAGTTCAAACTCCCGTGGTTCTGAATCTAGTCTCATAAGTGCAATGTGAAACTGATAAACACCAAAGTGTCCAAATCCGACAAATCTTTTGGAAAATCAATTTTACATCAAATAATGCCAAAATTAGACTGCTTTGCCAGATACAGAGTCGCCACCTAAATGTTTTATTTTGAAAAAATTTAGGAAACCCTGACTCGTGCCGAAGGCTATGTGTCCGTCATCACCAAAGTTGCCTCGGCTCGAGAACTTAGGTATGAGAGGGAAAGGTCCTGAAATGAGCACCTCCACTCGTCCGATCAAAGATCGGCCTTTACTAATCATGATATGATGTCTTAAAAAACATTATGTGTTCTTATTCCGGTTATTAAACTAGCTTTTCTATGTGATGCGCACAAGTATAGACTAGTTCGCTCAATTTGGAACAATTCAACTCATGTTTGTTTTGTGAAAGTGGTTTGAATTTGCCACCTCAAATGAGCTTAAAGATGCGGATTTGCCACCAAACATAGTGGACTTAAAACATTATTTACCACTCAACGAAGTGGGCTTAAAACTCACATTCGTTGAATCGTTCCAATTCAAACAATCAAGCCTTCATCCATAGGCATTCAAACAGTTTAGCATTTAAGCACATAGCCTCATGGGAAGCATGCTAATCGTGGCAACATTCACACTTATGCAAGTATGCTAAAGCATAAAAACTTACCTAATACTCCGAGCCAAAACAAAAACTAAATAGAAAGATGCATGATCCTAGCTATGTTTAAGTGTTTAATGCAATGCATGCAATATGCAATTAATAAGCTCAGCTATTAAATATGGCATATGAATCGATTTGAACAACATGCGATTAAACACGTATTCAAAGAAGTATTTGAAATAACAATGCAGTTTGAATGATACGCCAAGCCTCGGTCCATGCAAGACAAAATGAATGGATGCAAGCATGCGATATGCTAATTAAAACATGATCTCTAATCTAACCATTGAAAGCGATTAAATAAAAGGGAGAAAGACGTGGGGTTGGAAGACATACACACACGCACGCACACTTATTACAACATTACGCCCTCGCGAAGGAGGGTCCGAATGAATAAGAGCTAAGCTAAGTTAAGTTAATCTAATTAATGCTAATTAGACTAATTATTACAAATCAAATGAATAACTAGCAAACTAATTACTAATTATTACAACACTTATCTAACTAACAAACTAATCATGCAAGGCATTAAACTATGCTGCCACTACTCCGCTTCGGGAAGTGGGAGATGCACGTGCTCGGTTTTTGTCCTGAAAAGACCTCCATTTTGCTCTTGAGAGGCTCTGTTTGCAAGGTTGAGCATACTTCAGAACCTTTCGGCTCCACCTTACCAAATCTTGCTAAGGTTGACATCAGTGGCCTGCCGGCCATGGATTGTTGCTGCCGGTCATCTGCCGGCCAAAAGGGTGTCCTGTCGGCCAAAAATGAGGCACTGCCGGCCACTGATGCATTGGATCACCATGCTGCAATAGAGCACAAACAAAGTAAAAGGGGCGTTTTCCAAGGATTGTCTGCACGCCCTATCTCTCCTTTTCATGGGGAAATTGAAGGAGGGTTAAGATTTGGTTCACAAAACCACCAATCAAGCAATTTCATTGGATGATGGCTCGTGAAACCAATTGTGCAAGTTCAATAAATGCAAAAACATGACTCAAAATGTCCATCAGCCTATCATGCACGATCAAAGGCAATGGAGACCTAGGAAAATGGCACATTTCATCACTATTGAGTATGAAATGTCCCATTTGCCTTGTGTTCAAAGTAACGTCCAATTTGAACACATGCAATGCAACACAAAGACATGCTTATCTTGTCACTTTTACTTGTCAATTTTGTTTACACATTTTAATTACCAAATCATTCTTTAATCAATTTGTCCATTGGTGAGTGTCCTCTAAGGTGAAGGAAATGTCAACCAAGGGATAGTGTAAGGCAAAAGAGAGAGCATGCCTTTGATAATGAACCCTCAAAGAGGAATAAACCATTAAGCATGACCTCAATCTCAAGTTTAAAGGATCCCAAGCTTGAAACAACCCTCAAAAGCAAATGAAAGAGTGAAGTAAAGAGGGAGGTTACAGAGATTTAGGTGCTGAAATTGAGTGATAAAAGCACTAAAAACATACAACCAAGTCACACCAATGATGTTTAAAACCTTAAAACAACAAGTTAATGTAAGGACTTACACTACAACTACACAAAACAAAATTCAAATGAACCAAACAGCCCAAAACAGAGCTAAAGTAGGCTAAAAAAGAGCCTAAATCGTGCTGGAATTAAGTTACAAATTGCTAGAAAATAGGCTAACGCATAGAGCTATCTAGGCTAGCAAACAAGACAAAAGGAGAGGAGGCTAACCCCTCTTATTTTGAACTTCAAAACATGATTTTTACCACTGAAATTACTCTGAAATTCAGTGTTTAAAAGCTTGGAAAAAAATAGTAAAAGGATGGGAAACACAAGGGCAAAGGCCTCCAAAACAAAATACAAAGAAGGGCTATTAACCCCTCAACCTTTAATGGCCTTAGGACCCAAGCTTCAGCCCAAAAACACAGAGTTTTTATTGCCCAAAATCAGTTGGAAAACATGCTGGAATGAAGATAATAGTAGCTAAAACAATAAGCTAATACATGGAGCAAACTAGGCATGCAAGCAAGACACAAGAAAGGGAGGCTAATCCCTCCAATTTTGGACTTCAAAATGAGTTTTTTGCCACTGAAAAACCACTGAAATTCTGTCAGGACCCAAACCCACCCTTATGGGTTTAGCGTCATAACCGGCCAGTAATCATAGATTACCTACGGCCTCCATACAAATGAGTCTTTAATATAAGGTATGGGGCTTAGCGAAAGTCTAAAAGTCAGAAAATTTTATCCATTGAGCTGTGCATATATGAGAAGAGCGAATATGTTATGCCAGGTTTTGTTCCAAAAATACATTTATCAAAAGTACAAGCCATGTAACATAAGTACAATTCATGTTTAACCAAACGCAACCCCAGCTATATCCAAATACAAAACCATTAACTACACAAAAGGGGTTAGACAAGCACGGCTCCTCTCGAGCCTGATTACTTCACTCGGAAACTCTACAAAAGGCTAACTCAGGTAGACTCGAGGCTATCTAACTCTAATGCTCAGCTTGCCCACCTACATGTACATATATAAATAATTAGTGAGCTAATGCCCAATGAGTAATAACAGAATAAAGAGGTTTTATGAATGAAGTTCAACAATATTACGAATGACAGTTTTAACATCAGTACCCATTTCAACTAACAGGGATTACATTCGATAGAATAACAATGTTGTTATAGCAATAGAACCTCAAGGGTCAATCAGAATATCATAGCCAGTGCGACCATTACGGTTTAACAGTAAAGATTTCTACATTCCAATTATCCAGTGGGTCACGGTATTGTTTTTCCCGGGCGAGGGTCAATGGGCCGTGGTATTAATCTCCCCCAAGCAAGGGTCAATGGACCATGGTATTAATCTCCCCCAGGCAAGGGTCAATGGGCCATGGTATTGTTACCCCCAAGCAAGGGCCTATATTCAATAGATGCCATAATATCGTTTTAAAACAGAACTTCATTCATAGAGGACATAACATTTCAATAAGCCATGCTATCAATTATCAAATCATTGGATGTGTTGCAGAAGGTGTTTTACAAGTCGAATCCGGTTAGGGACGCATTCGTGGAAATGTGCGCTGACAAGTATGTGCAGAAGTTGACTTTTGATAGTTATTTGTATAAGAAAGTTGCACCTGGGAATCCATTGGAGGACTTGAAGTTGGCTATGAATACTATTAGGCGCTTGGTGAGAGCTAATGCTCTGAGGAGGGAGATGGAGAAGATGAGTGTATGAGCAAGAGGGACAAAATTGAAGGATTTTATATATGTAATCTCTGTAATTGTTTAGTTTTTGTTTTTTTGGTTTTTGGATTGTGTATGTTTAAATTTGATGAAGAGGGGTGGAAAATTTTATATGAGTCTATCGAATTACTGATTGAATCTTATAACCTAATACAATAATCAAACATGGCTTAGACTGCTAAACTCTTCAATAATTGTGTCACAACCAAACGATTTTACTTTTATATCCCCATCCTTCTTCTATTCTTGCCAACCATCGCCCCTCTATCACTATCCTCCCCCTTCCTCTCTCTCCACTACTACCAACCATCATCCTCTATCACCACTACCCCCCTCTCAACTACCGTTTGCATCGTTATCTCCCCAACCCTAACCGCCTACTGCCACACATTGTGTATGGACTGCAATATGAAGAGGGTTTTTTATTTGGAAATCAATTTGAATGCATTATGTAACTCCCCTTGGTAACTTAAAAAGTGATTGCCATATGAAGACGTTTTTTTATTTGGAAATCAATTTGAATGCATTATGTAACTCCCCTTGGTAACTTAAAAAGTGATTGCCGCACCTTGTTCATGGACGTCAATATGAAGAGGTTTTTTTTTTTGCAAATTGATTTGAATCTATTATGTAAGTCCCATTGGTAAACCTAAAAGGGGAAATTACTACACTGGTAGTTTCATAAAATTATTACAAATTTATAAAAAGGGCAATTAGTTAGTTTCATAAAATTATTACAAATCAATTGGTAAACAAATGCAAATTGATTTGAATCTATTATGTAAGAGGATTTGTATCACTGATTTATAATTAACTTCTAAATACTCAATGAATTGTTATTTCCCCAACTTAAAAAGGGCAATTAGTTCTTCCATGGCAAACTTCTCAAGCATCACTTTACATTACATATAGAAGTGAAGACTTGAACATTACACTGGCGAAGAATTTTGTCATGACCAAGACTATCGGGTTACTCCAAAAAAAAATTAACAAAAGAAGTTCAAAAGTGTTTCATAATATGTTCAAATTGACAGCCACAACCTCCGAATCTAAACCTTAATTTTCCCCTTTACAATAAAGTGAATTGATCAAAATCCAACCTTCCATAATGTTATTTCTTCAACTACTATAGTAAGCACAACCAAAGAGAGGCCACATATGGAAGAAATAACAAAAAAGAACATTCAGTGTATTTGGTTTGACTTTTTTAGATTAAATTTTTTGAAAATTGAATTTTTTAATTTTCGTTTTTTTTTTTTTTTCAGTGAATATTTTTAAAATTTTAAACATTTTTTTTACTTTTTTAGATGCACCTTAATAGATGTATCTAAAAAGTAAAAAAATTGTGAAAAAAATATTTTAAAAAATTAAAAAATACATAAAAATACAAAAAAAAAAATGTACTAAATTCTCATATTTTGTATTTTTAGTATTTAGTGAATTTTTAAAAAGTTTTTTTCAAAAACTTTTTACTTTTTATATATATTTATGTTAGCTATGTCTAAAAAGTAAAAACACTTACTTAAAATATTAAAAAAATTCAGTAAAAATTTAAAAAAAAAAAAAAAAAAAAAAAAAAAAAAAAAAAACACGAAAAACAAGAAAGTAAAATTTTCTAAAAAGTATTTTTTGAAAAACCTAACCAAGCAAGCTTATTGACGTTCAGATTTTAGAGCAATATATTAGAACAAGAAAAACAGCCAGACAAGAGAGACCTAATCTCCTCTTCTTCTTTGTCTTCCCAAGTCCCATAGTAATCTATGGTCGTTGCATTTGTATTACTTGTGCGGATACTGCTAGAAGAAGAAGAAGAAGTATGAGAATCCACCATCCCCGTGAGCTTCCTCTTCTTGTAGCTAGCCTTAAAACAAGCTTGCCTTAGCCTCTTTGTTTTGTCTTCAAGTTGCATATCAGGGACCTCTTCCATCAACTTTCTCTCTTGCTCCAATACATCAATAGCCTCCTTCAACCTTCCCTCAGCGCCTTTTTTCTGTCCCTTATCCATTTCCTACACAAGCACAACCCATTTATATGTGTGCTTTACTCTTTACGTATATATAGTTACGTAGTATAATAATTTAAACATTGATGTGAACACAAAAGTAATAGTTGTGTCATGCATTTTTTATTCTAAAATGACTATCATAGGATTTTCCCCTGTTCATAATCAAATTGGAGGGATCAAATGGGGGGTTGCAAGCCCACATTGTACGCATCTCATGATCTGCAAAATTATCTTGCAGAGGTGCAACAAGTAGATTATTTATGTAACTAAGTTTAATTCACAATCTAGATGACTACATAATCGGAACATATTTTTCTTCAAAAAATGAATGATAAGTATAATTTCAAGAATAGACTATCCATTTTTTTTTTTACAACAAAGGTTACTCAATCATGTGACACCAATATACAATAAATCTATTTTTTGCATAAATAATTTACTTGGCAAACTCTACAAGTCTAACCATTTGAATCACTAAAAATGAGCACAAAAGTGAGCCCACATTCCCTCGACAGACCCTCAAGTGATAGGATGGAAGCCTCTTCCTTCTACAATTTTTTTTTCTTTTTTTTCCATCCAAATATTCGTGTCTCTGCTAAACGTTGAAGATAAATAATGAAACTCAACAATTAACATATCTAACAACTTTTCGTTTCTTTTCTTTTCTTTTCTTTTTCTTTTTATAATCCTTGCACCATATCACTCTCTTTTTGCATTTGAGATAGGGCTAAAGTTGCATATGCATACACTAAGACCGAGAGAAAGGGGAAGGTACCTGAACATTCTTGATTAGGGTTTGGAGGCTCATCAACTTTCTATGAGGCCAGCGACGAATACCCAATTCCCTACACTTTTTCTTCAACAATGTCAACCCTATATCCATTTCCTTTGCAGCCTGTGTTATTGGCATATAGAAGTACTCAGATATTGTCTTTCTCGACAATGTCTTTGAACTGTTACTCTTCTCCTCTCTACATCTTTTATTATTAACCATCTTTTCTTTAACAAACTCCTCTTGAGTTTCCTCATTATCGTCGCACAATAGCAATGGCTGGTTCTCACTCTGAGGCTCTGTTTCAAACCCAACAGGACTTATTTCTTGATTCAAAACTCCATACCCATTTCCATGTCCAAACAATAAATCTTCTGCAGCACATAACAGTTTGATCAACTCTATACACAATCATAAAAACTCAATAGAAAGTGAAAAACATAAGCTTTTCTCGACTTTACTTTCATTTTTCGGCCAAGTTTGGGAAGTGTAAAAAAAGTCAAAAAGTCAAAAAATTATTCAAAAAGTTAACACTATTCACCAAAAGTCAACAATTACGGCTGCACAATTCTCAATCCTAATTTTTTCTTACAAACCAATTTTTACAATTTTTTATTATACATTTTTCCATAAAAAGTCAAAAAATAAACCCAAACATTTATATTTTTTCCCTCAACTTTTTAGTCCAAAAAGACAAAAAGTGTACTTATTTAAGACACCCCAAACAACCCCTTAGTAATATTTTCTAAAACTATGTCAAAATAGGACACTAAACATTTTAAATAATTTCAAGGACAAAAAATTAAAATTTAAAAAAAAAAAAATCACTAAATACGAAAATAAGTCAAATTTTGTCCCAAAAAATATGTAAGTTGTTTCTTTTGTATTACTGCATTTTTAAAAAATTTTAGGATCATGTAATCTAAACAAATCTATTTTAATTCAAAATTAAAAAATACTAAAAATAAAACTTATAAAATGTGGCAAAAGAAATAAGTAAAACTGATCACCTTGGATTGCACTTGGACTAGGCACAAGATCCAATGTTGAACACAAAGGATGAGTTGGGTAAATCCCCATCAAAGGCAAAGCATCCACAACACTCTCTTGCATTGAAAGATGATCATACTGATAATCCAATGCAGAGTAACCACTTCAAAAGAACAAGAACATAAAAAGGTGATGTCAAACTATAATTTTAAAATTAAACATATAAAAAAATTATATATAGAAAACATTCATTTTAAATCAAAACGTCAACTATATTTTAGTTTCAAATCATACTGAATTAAGTTTTTTTGGTATGAAAAATCTGTTTGTAAATTATTTTTCAAAAATAAAAAACAAAAAACTATGCTTCTTAATATATTTTCCTAATCATATTATAAAAGAAGAAAAAGGTCAAAGAGAAATTCAAATAGAGATTGAACCCTAAAAGTTTCAGTGTTATTTTACCTGAAATCAAGTGGAGGAAGTAGTTGGGTTGGAAAGGTGTAAGTTTCTTCATCTCCTTGTTTAGCCATAACTTCATATCTTGACCATTCATCCACCACACACTGACTTCCCATCTCCATTTTCTTCAGAGAGAGATAGAGAAAGAAAGAGTTGTTGTGGCTTTTCGTAGTTCACTAATGATTGATTAGCCACTTTGCATGGAATGGAACAAATATAGAGACGATAAGGAAGAGAGAGGAGACGAAGAGGCAATGAGTTATATGATTATGTGAATGTTTAATTAGCAATTAATTACAACTATATTGAAGATTGTGAACCGCTGGATTGATAATAACTGGCCAACTCATGCATCATAGGGCCTCTTTTGGAAAGTCAAAAAAAAAAATAGTAGACTTAGACCTCGTTTGGAAACATGCTAATTTAGTAACTTTTTGACTATTTGATTAAAATATGAGTTAAAAAAACTAATATGTTTAGAATGACTTTTTAACTTTTTTACGAAAAGATGTGCAAAAAATAGAGAGAAAAGAGAATCTTTGACTTTTTGTATGAGTTGTTAACTTTTTGACTAATTCAATAACTTTTTAACTTTTTGACTAAAAAGAGTTCCCAAACGAGACCTTAATGGCTTACTAAAATATTTGAATCACATTATCTCTCTATTTTTTACATTTGTTTTTGTAATTAGTCAAAAAATTAGCTTATAAACTACTTCCAAAAATTTTATTACACAATCATCGAAAATGTTGTAATTATAATTATTCATATTTATAAACTATAGCATTTTTCTGTAATTATTTTTTAAAATTTATACTAATTTGAAATTTCCCCTAAAGTATATCAATTTTTAAAATATATCGGCCTTGTTTGGTTTGTTTTTGGGAAAAATTCTCTACAAACAAATTTTCAAAAGTAATCAAACCAAACAAATTTTTTCAAAAA
This sequence comes from Camellia lanceoleosa, assembly GCA_025200525.1. Taxonomy (NCBI): domain Eukaryota; kingdom Viridiplantae; phylum Streptophyta; class Magnoliopsida; order Ericales; family Theaceae; genus Camellia; species Camellia lanceoleosa. The sequence goes on from CM045766.1 coordinate 186,236,302, forward strand.
AAATCTCAAAATTTTATTTGGTTACCTACTTTCCAAAATCACTATTTCTCTCATACACATCAAATCAATCATTTTTTTTAAAACTCTCTTCCCAAAACAATTTTCCAAAACCATTTCTGAGAAAAGACACACCAAATAAGTTTTCGTACTTTTTATCTCAAAAATTACTCTACAAATACCAACCAAACAAACCCATCATTTTTCTGTAATCATTTTTCTATAATTATTTTCCTCGACCATGTCCATAGCCACGGCCACGCCCCCCTCCTCTTCCACCACCAACGCCACCGACACCACCTCTTTTTCCGTGACCTCCACCACCACCTCCCAATGCCTTGTTGACATCAGATTTTGCTTGCATGTTTTCTGGCAAGGGAAGTATATGATCCACACTTTCTGAAGCTGAAATCATCAACTGATTCATTGTTTCTTATGATGAAGAAGCAGCGACTTTTAAATCGGGGATGGAAACGGACTTGGAAGGCAGAGATTCCTTTGCCAATCTTTTTCTCTGGTTCTGGACGACCCTTCTTGAGCAATTCCGACAACACCATCTGCTCAAACTGCAATACACAAACAAGGAAACACTAGTTTGAGCGGCCTGAAACTCCAAAGTAAACACAAAAACATGCAATCAAGTCCGATTCAAAAACACATGCTATCTAATAAAAATTATTTTGTATGGTATACTTCATATTATCGCTCTGTTTGTTTGGATGAAAAATATTTTCTATGGAAAACTTTTTTTCAAAAATATTTTTCTAAAGAAAACATTTTTCTATGTTTGATGGTGGTGGGGTTGGAACGAAAGTGAAGCTGGATGTGGTGCCATGGTGGCGGGGTGGCCGCGGCAGTGATAGCAACTATCATGGTAGCACTACCAATGGCCGTGGTGATGGTGCCGTGGTGGTGGAGGTGTGAGAGTGGTGGTGGTAATGAGGTGTAAAACATTAGGCTAGAAAATGTTTTTCGCCTTTTAAAAGTATAAAACATTTTATACGTATATAAGCTTGTTTTCTGTTGACCATGGAAAATATTTTTCGTTGACTTTTATTTTCTATTGTACCAAACACCAGAAAATATGAAAAACATTTTCCAGAAAATATTCTGTCCAAACAAACAGCGCGTATGTACAAAAATTATTCTCAATTTACATGAATTTCACAAGCAAGCAAGCAACCAACACTACAACAAAAAGCACCAATGGCGACTAAAAAATTGATTTTCGTCGCTGAAAGTTGCACAAATGGCGACTAAAATTGATTTAGTCGCCAATGATCATGACTTTTGCCGACTAAAGGAGTTTAGTCACCGAATAGAGCACTTTTAGCGACTAAAGGGCAGTTTAGTCGCCGAATATAGGGCTTTCAGCGACTACAAAAATTTTAGTAGCTAAAAGGCACGGTTTTTGGCGACTAAAAGCATTTAGTAGCCAAAACTATAGATTTTGGCGACTAAAAAAACTTTAGTCGCCGAATATAGGTGTTTTACCGACAAACAAATTTTTTGTAGCTAAACGTGAGCAACTCCCTAATTTTCTCTAATAATCTCTCTTTAGGTATGGAACATTGGGCATATGTGAGGAAAATGTTCTTGTTTTGGACTCTAAAACGACGTCGTACTGATGCCATAACTCACTCTCGATGACGTCACTAACTCTCTCAGATGACGCAAGTCACTCTCCCAAAAACTATATTGGTGGAAGAGAGTTAAGGAGTGAGTTATATAGGTGCCCAGGAGCGTCCCACTAATATTACCTGGGACGCTCCCCCCTGCGCCACGTGTCGTCCCCCAATTGGTGCTCCCTTCCGCATTTTGAGGCGTGTTGTCTGCTAGTGTCTCCGCTCCGCGCCCAGATCTGCGGCCAGGATTAAAAGTTGAAAAAGGCAAGCGCAAGCGGGAAATTTAAATTAAATCTGGCAAGCTTAAGCGGAAATTATATAAGCCAAAATAATTGGGGTTTTAATTATTTTGCAATGGAGCCCGATCTAGGTCAATTTAGGCGGTTGATTTTAAAATCGAGCCGGATCTTTTTATCTTAATGGTCCTTGTTGGTCGTCATGAAAACAACGCCGATCATTTAATCCGCCAAGAACGCCTTTACAAACAAGAAGATGCTCTATTTGATGCAGCGGTTTCCGAACTAGAAACCCAAGCGACGGCTCCATCCATGCAGACTATGGATCATAGTGCAGACACACATCTTGCCGTTGATGTCTGTTACATTACCGCGCCATCGGAAAATCAGCATGTGCGTTCCGATTGTGGATGTGTGGATCATAAAAAAAAATTGTAAATTATTATTTTATAAGTGTTTTATCCGCAATAAAATTTGGGCCTTCTCTTTAGTGTCCACTTCTTTCATAGAGCAATGTAATGGGCCTATGTTTAATGGGCCGCGTCGCTTATTGATGGGCCTATGTCTAATGGGCTGCTGTGCCATAAGTCTGGGCCTATTTTAATTGTTCCTGATAATCATTAAATGGGCCTCATTATGTAATTGGTCCTTTGGTCTGTTTACCAATTACAGCCCATTTTTACAGCCCATTTATCCAGCTTAAGCCTGCTCAGAAATCAAATTTATTAAAACGACATAAATTCAACAAAATTGCATTTTTATTTAGTCATAAAAATTTACATAAATATTGTCCCATCGCCAATTTTGTACATAGTCTGGCTAAGTAAAGCTGATAGTCAGTCTTGAGATAATAATTTAGGGCTAATAATTCCAAAATTTGGATAATGTCTTCGCCATCCCGGCGTCAATAAGTCGAAAATACGATCTCAAGCGAACCTGCGACCAACGGATGTCGCCCATGTATACATCGTCATTTGAAAGTCCGGATTCCCAATGCTTTCCGGAGGTTGTAGTTGAACAGGCATCGTATCTTGTATACGCCCTGATTCCCCGACATGGACAGGTCCACGGCTTGGAACCACATCGGGTTCTTCAAAGTGTCGTAGAAGACCCCTGATAGCATCTTCTCTCTGCAGTTGATGTGGTTCGAGGCATCCGTTGCTATGGAAGCGCAGGCGGAAAGGTGGAACAGTTAACATACGTATGGCCCACGATTAGGTGTAATTCCGCCGTTTGTGATCTGTTATTATTCTTGGCCATACGTTATACAGTAACAGTTTTTTATATAGTTTCAATTGTTCATGTTGACCCATGTCACGGTCAACATATTACGCCTATAAAATAAAATCGATGTGATGCATTTAATGGTGGGGTTCCATCATCGATTATGGCGACTACTTTTTTTTATAGCGGCATCCATACTGACGAACTAAACTAAATTTTAGTCGCCGTTGGACAACCTCGAGCAGATCTGGTGTTTCCGGTCGAAGATATTTTAAACTACGGAAACAAAGTTATTACAGAAAAAAACGATTTGTGTCTAAATCGTTGTGTGATTCCATCTAGAGGATTGACGATTTTGTCCCATATGATGAGCCTCATTTTTTTCATTTCGATTCTTGGAGGTTAGTCTTGAAAGAGATGAACGACTATCCCGAAAATTGAAGCTGTTATCGCTCTATATACAGGGCGTAGTGTTACGTCAAACTGGTGGTCTCTCCAAAGTTGCTGCTGATACGTCTGGTCTCGAAAGCGACATGCGTGATGCCCCTACCCAGACTGTAGAACAAGCTATGAACATTGATGCATCTAGAGTATTTGACAATGGCCAATGTGAATTTGTCGTTGTGTTGAACCGGTTTCCTAATGCTGCGTATACGCCTAAGTTTGAAGATGTATTTCTGTGGTCCAGTGGTGACCCACGAACTGAATGTATGGTAAGGGGCACAGAAATAGACCGTTTTGTTGTATTGCGGCGTGTCCCTGTTGTAATGCCGCCGCAACCGAATGAATATCCAGCTGTTAGCCGTCAAGGCATTAACACATTTATCAACATCGAAAAGAGTGGTGGTGGTAATGAGGTGTAAAACATTAGGCTAGAAAATGTTTTTCGCCTTTTAAAAGTATAAAACATTTTATACGTATATAAGCTTGTTTTCTATTGACCATGGAAAATATTTTTCGTTGACTTTTATTTTCTATTGTACCAAACACCAGAAAATATGAAAAACATTTTCCAAAAAATATTCTGTCCAAACAAATAGCGCGTATGTACAAAAATTATTCTCAATTTACATGAATTTCACAAGCAAGCAAGCAACCAACACTACAACAAAAAGCACCAATGGCGACTAAAAAATTGATTTTCGTCGCTGAAAGTTGCACAAATGGCGACTAAAATTGATTTAGTCACCAATGATCATGACTTTTGCTGACTAAAGGAGTTTAGTCGCCGAATAGAGCACTTTTAGCGACTAAAGGGCAGTTTAGTCGCCGAATATAGGGCTTTCAGCGACTACAAAAATTTTAGTAGCTAAAAGGCACGGTTTTTGGCGACTAAAAGCATTTAGTAGCCAAAACTATAGGTTTTGACGACTAAAAATACTTTAGTCGCCGAATATAGGTGTTTTACCGACAAACAAATTTTTTGTAGCTAAACGTGAACAATTTGGCGACTAAAACTGAGTTTTGTCGGCAAAAGTTGAGGTTTTGGCGACGAAAAATAAGTTTAGTTGCCGGAAGTAATTTTTTTGGGCGGAAATTAATGTTTTTAGCGACAAAGCAACATTTAGTAGCCAAAAGGCATAGAATTGGCGACTAAAATTCACATTTAGTCTCCAAAAGTGCTCTAATATTTTTTTTTAGTAAATACTTTATTTTTTACATAAAATACATTAAATAAAAATAATTATTTATATATATAGTTTTGTATTAATACCGACGAATATAGTATATAAATAATATATGTTGCATTAATATTCGCGTGAGGTTCTAGTGGCGTAGTGGGCAGAGACTGTGGGTAAAGGTTGAGAATGTTGGAAAGTTGGTGGTCATGGGTTCAAAACTTGGTAGCAGCAGAGGGAAAAAAAAAAATTTCTGAAAATGCTTTCAACGACTAAAGTCACTGGTCGCCCAAAGCTGGGCTATTGGCGACGAAAGATGTGGTCGGGAAATGTATAAATAATAAAAAAAAAAAAATTAACTATTGGCGACTAATAGTTTAGTCGCCAAAGGTATAATTTCCAAAAATGGAATTGAGCAATGGCGACAAATTTGAAAGCCCTATCTATTGGCGACCACCAGTTTTTTAGTCGCCAAAGGTATGCGCGACCACGTATAGGCGACAACACCGGCGACCAAAATTTTTAGTCGGGGAAACTGAAAATTCGACATTTGGCGACTAAAAAAAGACTTTTGGCAACTAAAAATTTAGTCGCAAAAAGCGTATTTTCTTGTAGTGCAAGGACAATTTCCTCCAACACACAAACAAAGGTACGTATATTTTATATTCAAATACACATATACAGCCTATTGCATTGATCTGCACCCCATGCATCCAAATTGTTGAAGACTCTACTTTTAGTTTACCCTTCCAAAAAGAGGACAGGAAGGAAAAGCATTACACCAAACTAGTATATACAGAAATCAGCAAAATACATAGAAGAGGAAACCGTAGGAGATTACAAAGGAGATAAATGACAACACGAGGGACGGAGCCAGGATTTCAAGATAGGGGAGGCCAAACAATATGTATATCCAACTCCAGCTACATTTACATTTTCATAGATTCTAGTTTGAAAATAACAACGTATCAAAATATATCAAATAGCTAATATAAACAAAGATACTGTGGGGAAGTGATTTGGAAATACTCTTCTGATCTTGGGGGACGCTCGTAATCCTCAGCTAGTCACCTGAAAAGGAATAAACACTCCGGTCAGGGGTACCGGAATTAGCACTCCGACGGGCAAGTCAGTCTCTACTCTTTGAATTACTTGTATTTTGAGTTAAGCATAATGATTCTCACATACCTCTTTCTGACTGATGTTCTTCTATTTATATCTTTTCTTTCTTGGGCCTCGGGATTGGGCCCACTTTCAATTCGCCATTCGGCTTCTTTCGTAGCAAACGGCTTTTCATTCGGCCCCTTGCTCAACCAGCTATTTGGCTGAATAGGGTAGGTTTTGAACGTACGAGACGAGGCCAAGTGCTGTATATATTTCGACTCTCCAAGTTCAACTATTCGGCATCTTTACGACTCCCAATATTCGGTCCCCACAATTGCCCCCCAAGCACTCCACTAACAACAGTTGGCTGGAGTGTTTAGTTTTGAACTCGAAAAGTCAGAACCGAAATTCAGCGGCTGACCTCATTCCAACGCAGATGTCTGAGCACACGCTTCTTGATTATCATTTCAACTTCCCGTCCCTTCGTACACTTCTATTTATTGTGAATTAAAATTTCGACGTCTTTTCAAATACATACATATTTTTAGATGCTCGTCGCTGACTGCCTTCCGAATTACCTCTACAACTTCCTTTCCTTCACTATTCTCTTCGTTTTTTGTAAGTTCTCTCCCTCTCTGCTTTGAATCATTTTTCCTGGTTTGTTTTTGGTTTAGCATATTCCTATAGGCTGAAGGAAATGGCAAAACATTTGAAAGATCTCCTCTCCTTGGATCGAATTTCTGACTTCCGACGCCATTTTTCCATTCCTGATGATGTCCGTCTGTCTCTCGTGACAGACAGCACCCTCGACATGGAAAGGGCTGATGAAACTACGATCGTCTTCTCTCTCCTATCAATCGCAAAGGGTGGAATCCGTTTCCACCTCCACCCATTCCTTAGGGCTGTGCTTTGCCATTGGGGTCTAATCCAGTCCCAACCCAATGTCAACTTTTTTAGAATCGTAATGGGGATTATAGAGCTAAACCATCGCCTTAGGATTAACCTCAACATTCTTGCTATTCGGCATTGTTATGCCTTGGCCAAGTCTTCTGGTCGGCACGGACGCTATTTCCTTAGGGCCAAGGACACTGACCATCAATTAGTGACTATGCTTTCCAGTTCTGGGAAGCGAGTCGATGATGTTATGGTCGTTGTCCAAGGTAACTGGGAATTCGACGAAGGCGAGGATCGCCTCGATCCTATTCCTAGACGGAAGGGCGAATCAGGTGGCCGTATAGCTTCTTGTGTTTTTTTTATTTTGTTATATTTATAAAGCTTCATTTTTGAGATCTCATGGTTTTGCTTGTGCAGGAAACGATTTGAAGAAAGTCCTAACTTCAGCCGACGACGCCGTTCTTTCGGAAATCAAAGTCGCGCTCAAATATTTCGGTCGTCCGAGTCTTCAGAAATAGGGGAGGGCGGCCCACGTTCTGTTTCGCTACGAGCCGACATATACAACCTTCTCTCGGCGGCCGAAAACATCCCAATTCCAAAGGGTGAAGAGTTTCTTACCGTTCAAAAACTTGCGGCAAGTTGGTTTCGAGGGGTCCGATTCGGAGCGAGCGGAAGTAGCTGAGGTCGCCGAGTCAGATCAATTCAAAGAGGAAGTAGACGAGGCTTTGAAGTTGGCCTTTGAGGAAGCCGGCCTCAATTCAGTCAACCCTCCGTCCACTTCGGGCCGAAGGGACCTTCCATTTGACGACGTTTTTAACGATTTAGAGGACCTTCCCGGTGCATACCCCGAAGACATGGCTGGGTTAAACCTCACGCAACTTGCCAAAAAGAGAAACGCGGAAAGGATGGCCACGTAGCGAAGAGCGGAGGCCATTCGATCTGAAGTGCCACCTATCGCCGAATCTCAGCCCTCTCTACCTGTTGTCAAATCTCAGCCTTCCTTGCCTATTGTTGAGGAGGAGATGACAAAAAATCGAAGGGCCGAGTCCGCAGTGGTTGTGCAAGCCGATCAAGAGGCTGAGCAAAGGGCAGAGAAGCGTCCTGCCGAGGTTGAGGCCGGCTTAGATGAAAACTGTGCCGACAAACGGCCTCGTTTACAAGAATCGGATGTGATTGTGCCTTTTGTCATTCAACCGAAGATAAAAAACACGCCGATCTCCTGTAATGCTTCAGCAATTAAAGATCCAGCCGTCGCACTCAGCGTGGCTACGTCCATCTCATTGCCGGCTGACAAGGCAGCTTTCCGGGCGGAGCCGGATCTGCTGGCAATAGTGCTAGCCGCCCAATCGGCTCTCCTGGTATATACCTTGACCTTGTCTTTCCCTTTTATGCAAATATTGTTTTGGTTTTAATTTTCTATTTTGCAAACGGTCGGAAGGATAGCCGAGATAGGCCCCGTGCATCATCATGGCCGAACAACTTACAGCTACAAACAAAGTTGAAGGCCGCCGCCATCATCATGGCGCTCGAACAACTTTTTGCCATTTACAAAGTTGAGGGCGGGCGGGGGCGGCCGAGTTCGGGCTTGAGGCGAAGATGGAAGAGGCATGAGGCCGAGATGGTGAAGGCCAGAAATATAGACCAGCTCAGATTGGCTGCCGAGCAGAGGGCGAATATGAGCGAAGCTGTGCTCAAGTTGGCCCAAGAGGCGATCGGCAAACTTGAGATGGACTTGGCAGAATCGAAGGCAACGAAGGAAATAGCCGATTCTGAAGCTTCGAAGGCGTATAAGGCTGGACAAAGCATTGCCCTCGACAATTACGTGGAACAAGTCCCCAAATTTGAGAATCGGGGATTCAAACACGGCTTGCTCAAGGCCCTTGCTGCTGCTGATGTGACATTGGTTATGCCGATTCCATACGAGCAAGTGGATGTTAAGCCACTGGAGTCTGACTCCGAGGATTGATTAGGGCGACAGTAGTTATTTTTGTTTAAAGATTTTGAATGTAATGTTACAGCTTTTTGTTTAGTAGTTTTTATGTATGGCTACAGTTTTCAAGTTTTTGCTAGGCGTTTCCCTACAAACTTGTAGCTTTTTAACTAGTAGTTTTCACATATAAAATGGCTGCAGTCTCTGCCCAATTTACTAATGAAAATTTCTCTTGTACTTTGCTATTACTTGTGTTTAATTTTTCTATTGATGCATGGCATTGCTTTTTGCTTCTTTGGATAAAACACTCATGTACACTTGAGTAATTTACTTATTTGCTTTTTTGCTTTTTAATTTACCGTCGTCGAATAGCCGATTAGATTAATAAATCTGCCCTTGCCCCAGCCAGTTTATGAACTCCAAAGGTCGAATACCATGAGTTCATGGAGTGGCTGCGGAATACCATGAGTTCATGGAGTGGCTGCGGCACAGATCGATCGGCACTACGCCCAGGCGACTAATTTACCGTCGTCAAATAGCCGATTAGATTAAGAAATCTGCACTTGTCCCAGCCAGTTTATGAACTCCAAAGGCCGAATAACATGAGTTCATGGAGTGGCTGCAGCACAGATCGATCAGCACTACGCCCAGGCGACTAATTTACCGTCATCGAATAGCCGATTAGATTAATAAATCTGTCTTTGCCCCAACCAGTTTATGAACTCCAAAGGCCGAATACCTTGAGTTCATGGAGTAGCTGCGGCACAGATCGACCGACACTAGGCCCAGGCGACTAATTTACCGTGGTCGAAGAGCTGATTAGATTAATAAATCTGCCCTTGCCCCAGCCAGTTTATGAACTCCAAAGGCCGAACACCATGAGTTCATGGAGTGGCTGCGGCACAGATCGATCGGCATTAGGCTTTTGGAGTTTAGCGTTAATGAAATCGCCTCGAGGGCGCTGCAAGCGTTAGAAATAAATAGGATGGACTCTTCGCGCCAGCGATTCCACTTATTGTGTTCAAACTTAATTTAAACCAGTTTGTTGCGTAGGTTAGACAAGTGCGAATGTCAAATAGACTGTTTTTCAACGACAAAGGAGACTGGCGAACATTGGCTGAGATTGACATTGCAATGAATCGCAGCAGCGAGCCTACACGTACGGGAGGTAGGACATCCAAGGAACGGGAAAAACGTCAGCCCCCAAGTCGTCGGAGCAGATCACCCCGTAAGGAGAAACAGCAACGGGAAAGCTCCCCAAGACCGCGACCGAGAAGTGAGGCCGACGCGACGCCGTGACCGTTGAGTTTTGCAATTTTTGTGGGGAATAAACCAATGACGGAGGCGGACTCCATTGTCAACGACCCAGGTGTGGCAGTCAAGTTTGCTCGACAAATTTTTCCACCAAAAGTCCAGCAATCGATGGTCGGTCGACAGGATTTCAAAGTATTTCAAGAGGACATCCACGAAGCGGTGAGAGGGCTGTACACCGCCTATGAAGTCGACATACGTCTGCGCGTTGCGCAGTGGGAGATAGAAAAGAAAGACGAAAGAATTTGAAATTTGGAGGCTCAAGAGGAGAAGGCCGAGCGTGAGGTTAGGGAGCTTAGGAAGGCTCAAACCACCGAGCCGAGTGCGGCAAGTCCATCTAACCTGGTCGTGGAGGCGAGGGTGACCCAACGGCTATTAAGTCATGCAATTGCCAATCGAGATACAGCAAGCTTGTTTGCCGTAAAAAATGCAAGGACCATAGGTTATGAAAAAGGCTTCCACGACGGGCGAAAAGTCGGGATAGACAAGACCAAAGAGAAACTTGCGGATGAGGTCTACCAATACGAGAACTGGGGCTTTAGGCATGGATGGATTAAGGCTCTCCAAGCCTCAGAGGCACTCCAAGGAGCAGGAATTGAATCGGTGTTGCCATTATATCAACGTCAGCACTTTCCTTTTAACACTTTTGAAATTGAAAAGAGCGATGATGAAGGCGACGCCGAATAGAACTAAACGTATTGTAAACGCTCCAATGTACTGAAGTGAATGTATTTTTTGGTTAATTTAATAAAATATTTCACTTTAAATGTTTGCGTGTCATTTTGAATATTTGTACGTTTTAATTTGCTTATGCCATTTTAATTCGGAGACTTAATTAAGCATTTCACTTTGACGAGTATACGGTTTTTGTCAGCTCAATTTAACAAAGCATTTCACTTTGAGTATTTGAATATTTAAGGCTACGACTTCGACGAGTATACGGTTATTGCCGACTCAATTTAACGAAGCATTTCACTTTGAATATTTGAATATTTAAGGCTCCGACTTCTTATTTGGCCGAATACGTGTTATACACGGCTGTGGCTCCGAGTTTGGAGGCTTAAATATTGGCTGATCGTGATATCCATGAAGGGCGCTCCGAATCCAAAGGCTTTATCGGCCCAAAGGCGTCGTGCGCCGATGGGGCTCCGAATTCAGAGACTGGCCAATCGTGATATCCACGAAGGGCACTTCGAATCCGGAGGCTTTATCGACCCAAAGGCACCATGCGCCAATGGGGCTCCGAATCCGGAGACTGGCCAATCGTGATATCCATGAATGGCTCTCCAAATCCCGAGGCTTTATCGGCCCAAAAGCGTCATGCGCCGATGGGACTCCAAATCTGGAGACTTTGTTTGGCCAATCATGATATCCACGACGGGCGCTCTGAATCCGGAGGCTTTTTCGGCCCAAAGGCGTCATGTGCCGATGGGGCTCCGAATCCAGAGACTTTGGCCAATCGTGATATCCATGAAAGGCACTCCAAATCCAGAGGCTTTTTCGGCCCCAAGGCGTCATGCACCGATAAGGCTCCGAATCCGGAGACTTTGGCCAATCGTGATATCCACAAAAGGCGCTCTGAATCCGGAGGCTTTCTCGGCCCAAAGGCATCATGCGCCGATGGGGCTCCGAATCCGGACACTTTGTTTGGCCAATCGTGATATCCACGAAGGGCACTCCGAATCTGGAGACTTTTTCCCAAAGGCATCATCAACGGATAGGGCTCCGAATCCGGAGACTTTGGACAATCGTGATATCCACGAAGGGCGCTCTGAATCCGGAGGCTTTTTTGGCCCAAAGGCGTCATGCGCCGATGGGGCTCCGAATCCGGAGACTTTGTTTTATCAGAACACCCTTGAACTGGATTTCGCAGTGAGTAAACAAGAATCTTTATATTACAAAAGTGGAATGTGTACATGGTGAATCATTCGAAACTAGTATCATTCCCCACAGGTCGGGTTCAATGATAGAATTTACGCAAGTGCTTTGAATTCCAAGGCCGTGGCAGACTCCTTCCAGACATATCTTTCAGCCGATATGCCCCTACTCCTGCGATCGAGTCGACCTGATAGGGGTCATCCCAGTTAGGACCTAATTTTCCAGCATCCAGTTTCCTGGCAGCTGGAAGTACTTTCATCAGGACCAACTCTCCTGGTGTATAGCGGCACAGCTAAACACGTTGATTGTACAACTTAGCAAGCTGTTGCTGGTATCATGCCATGGACGCTAAGGCACGGTCTCTTCGTTCTTCAATGAGAATCAAATCCAAAGTCAGCATCATGTCATTTCGGCCCATATCAAAAACTTGTGATTTCAGGGTTGGATGGCCGATCTCCAGGGGTATGATTGCCTGGGTTCCAAAGCATAAAGCAAACGGCGTTTCCCCGGTAGATCGCCTCGGCGTAGTTCGATGAACCCACAACACACTCGGCAATTCTTCGATCCATTTGCCTTTAGCATTCTCCAGCCTCTTCGTGATGCCGTCCAAGATGGATTTGTTAGAGGCTTCAGCTTGACCATTGTTTTAGGGATAAGCCGGCGTGGAAAAGTAAGGCCGGATACCATACTTGCTGCACAGCTCTCAGTAGACGCCACAATCAAATTGGGTGCCGTTGTCTGATATAAGAGTTCTCGAAATGCCGAATCGTGTATGATATTTCTCCATACAAAGCACCTAACATCAGAATCTCGAATGTGCGTTAATGCCTCTGCTTCGACCCATTTTGTTAAGTAATCTGTCACGACAATCAAGTATCGCTTATTTCCCAAGGCCCTCGGCAATGGTCCTACGATATCAAGTCCCCACTAGGCGAACAGCCAGGGACAGGTAATAGAGCTTAACTCTTCAACAGGCAGATGGGTTAACAGGGAGAACTTCTGGCCCTGTTCACATTTTTTCATATAGCATTCGGCATCAGTTCTCATTGTCAGCCAATAATATCTCTGTGTTATAGCTGGATGGGCCAAAGAGCGCCAGCCAGAATGAGCACCACAACTGCCTTTATGTATTCCAGTCAGAAGCTCTTCGACTTTGTCCGGATGTACACATTCCAGGTATGGACCAGAAAGGGATTTTTTATAAAGGTTTCCTTGCGGATCCAAGTAGTATCGCAAGGCTTTGTTTCGCAGCTGGTGTGCTTCTTTCTTGTCCACTGGGAGCTGTTCGGAAGACAGGAATGCCGCAATGGGGTCCATCCAACTCGGTCCTGACTCTATGACATTGACCTAGATTTCCTCCGAAGGGCTAATGCTCGACTCTGGGATAAAACCTACTTCGATGGTCCGTTTAATCTCTGAGTTAATGGCAGAAGCTAGGCAAGCCAGGGCTTCTGCATGTGTTCTGATCGCGTGTTATCTGATTCAATTCATAATGGTCAAATTTTGCCAGCAAGGCGCTAGCTAATTTCATATAAGCCATCATACGGTCATTTTTGGCCGCGTACTCCCCCTTTAGTTAATTGATCACCAGTTTTGAATCGCAAAATACAAGCAAACGCCGAGCACCCAGAAGATGTGCATTCCGCAAACCGGTCAGAAGGGCTTCGTATTCGACCTTGTTATTTGATGCTTCGAAGCCGAGTTTGACGGCCTGCTCAATTATTGAGCCATCGGGAGCCATGATTACTACTCCGGCTCCGCATCTCCATTGGTTCGATGATCCATCACAGTACAACTGCCAAATGTCCCTAACATAAATTCTCCAGTTCGGTTTAGGTCGTATTTCATCAGACTTGAAGTCGGCAAAGACCCCTAGTGAATTCAGCCACAAAGTTGGCAAGCACCTGTCCCTTGATGGAGGTTCTAAGCAGAAACTGAATATCGTACTAGCCGAATTCAAGAGCCCACTTTGAAACGTGCCCTGATGCTTCTGCACTATGGAGTACCGACCGGAATGGGTGGTCCGTTAGCACCCCGATGGTATACCCCTGAAAGTAATGCATCAGCTTTCTCGCTGCTATGACGAAGGCCAGAATGAGTTTTTCCAGAGGAAGGTAGCGTGTTTCGGCATCAACCATTGCCTTGCTCACATAATACACTAGCTGCTTCTCTCCCAGTTCTTCCTTTATTAGTACGACGCTGGCAGCTCGGTCGAAAACTGTCAGATACAAAATGAGCGGATCACCTGCCGAAGGCGTTGTTAAGAATGGAACTGATCGGAGGTAGGTCTTGAGGCTGTTGAAAGCAACTTCGCACTCGGCGATCCATTCAAAATCCTTGCCCTGCCGTAATGTATAAAAGAATTGTTGGTAGCGGTCCGTGGAACGACTGATGAACCTGTTGAGTGCGGCGGCCATCCCCATTAACTTCTGAACCTCCTTGACCGATCGAGGGGAGCCGAGTTCCAGAATTGCTGTGATTTGCCTTGGGTTGGCTTCAATTCCTCGGTGGTTGACAATGTAATCCAAGAATTTGCCAGAGCCGATCCCAAAGGCACATTTGGAAGAGTTCAGCTTCATTCCATATTTGCGTAGAATACCGAATGTCTCTTCCAGATCGACTATATGATTCTATTCTTCCTTGGCCTTGACCACCATATCGTCAATGTGCACTTTCATAGTGTGGCCGAGTTGCTCCTTGAACATAATGGTGACTAGTCTCTGGTAAGTTGCCCCTGCATTCTTCAGCCCAAAAGGCATAACCTTATAGCAATAGGTTTCTCTTGGGGTGAGGAATGTAGTTTTGTCTTGGTCCTCCGGATGCATGGCGATCTGATAGTATCCTCTGTAGGCATCGAGGAAGCTCATACACAGATGACGTGCCGTAGCATCTACAAGTTGGTCTATCCTAGGGAGAGGAAAACAATGTTTGGGGCAGGCTTTATTGAGGTCCGTGAAATCAACGCAAACTCGCCAAGTCTCATTTTTCTTCTTCACAACCACAATGTTAGAAAGCCATGTAGGGTAAGTCACTTCCCTGATTGCCCCGGCGTCAAGCAACCGGTCAACTCTTCAACAACGGCAGCAGTGTGCTCTGCAGCTGACCGCTAGCTTTTCTAAATGATCGGCTTGCATTTAAGGTCAACATTTAAACAGTGCAGCGAAACAGACGGATCTACACCTAGCATCTCATATGGAGTCCACACAAATACATCAAAGTTGCCGATCAGGAAGGAAATTAGCTACTGTCTGTCAGCTTGATTCAAGGAGGCGCCGACCATGAAGAACATGTCTGGGTTTCCGTTGATTTCAACTCGATCTAGGGCTTCCGTGGCCTTTTCATTTTGGAGCTGACCAACATCGTCGAGGCTCTCCCGATCCGTCACCTTGTAGACGTCCCGAACGCATCCCGGGAGAAGGGAGTGCGAGTCCCCCCCATTCTGGTTCGATATTGGGTCACTACAGTTCGAAGGACTCAAATGTCACGGTTCTTAATCTTGAACCGAAGAGTCCAAATCCGGCAAATCGTTTTTGAAAACATATTTTTTTGAAAGAAGTGCCAAACATGGACTGCTTCGCCAGATACAAAGTCGCTACCTAAATATTTTAAAATGGGAAATTTAAGAAACCCTGACTCGGTGCCAAAGGCCACGTGTCCGTCATCACCAAAGTTGCCTCGGCTCAGGAACTTGATGCGATTGGGGAAAGGTCGCCGTGAGCACCCTTCGCTTTGATCAAAGACCTCTACTAACCATGATATCGATTTTGAAAACATTGTGAGTTCTTATTAGGTTATTAGCCTAGGTTACTATGTGATGCCTGACGTACAAGTATAGACTGAATCGCCTAAATTGGAACAAGACACTTCGTGTCTGTTTGTTTGAAAATGGTTTGATGGTGCTACCCGCAAGTAGGCTAAGACGTGAATTTGCCACCCTCGGGTGGGCTTAAAAAAATGTGATTTTGCCACTATCTAGTGGGCTTAAAACAAGCATTTGATGAATTGTCCCAATTCAAGTAACCCAACCTCCACCCACAGGCATTCAAGGCAGTTATATCACATAAGCACATAGCCTCATGGTAAGCATGCTATTCATGGCAGTCACTCACACGCATGCAAGGATGCTAAAGCATAAAACTCACCGAGTACTCCAAGCCAAAACAGAAACTCATTAGAAATCATGCATGATCCTAAGTATACAGAATTGCCTAATGCAACACATGCAAAGATGCAACTATAGCAGGCTCGGCTATTCTAAACATGGCATATGGAATGCTACTAACACGTATTCAATTTGGAATTGAAATACAAATGCGATTTGTATGATCTTGTGGCGATGCGTGCAAAAAGGATGAATGATGCAAAACATCTTTGTCATCATCAGTATGCTAATTGAAACATGCCCTATATCTAACCATCATAAGCAGGTAAATAAAAGGGAAGAAAGATGTAGGGTTAGAAGACATACATCACACTCACACACACTTATTACAATTATGCCCTCGCACAGAGGGTCCGAATAAAATAATACAGTCCCAAATAAAAGAATAGTACGATCAAAATATACATCAAGAATAATATACAAAAATCCTAATTAATTAACAAATTAACTAAGAAAAAGCTAAAAGCGGCATGCAAGCGGTCAGCTTGACTCGCTCAGGATAATGATATGATGCATGTTTGGTGCTGCTGAAGATCCTTTGGGATGCCCCAATTAGCCTCTGTTTGCAATGTTTCTCGAAATCGTGCTAAATCGATTCTTGATTCTTCATTTTCTTTTAGCAGAAGCGAGAAGGGGCATAGCAATGTATTTCACAAATATATGCATGCCTCGATCCTCATGCCACCAATCACGCATATCGATGCATGATGGCCGAGGAACCGAATTGCACAACTTAATATAAGAATAGATGCATATGAATGCTACAACAAAACCTAACTCCATCATGGGTAATCCGGAGTGTCGGTGACTTGGGAATTGAGACCCGTTCTGTCGCTCGGAGTACAAAACGCGCCTCGTTTCCCGTGCCCGGACTAACTCCTATCCCGAACACAATGCAATATGCATGATATGTATGAAATGCAACTAAGATACAATCCTAACAATGCTATGAAAATGAGATGTCTCGGAATGCGTGCACACGGACACGCAAACCAAGAAAATGATCCTAAGGCATAAAATGGCATACGCAATGCAATTGGACTTACACTAACATGAGTGGACCTCAGCCACACTCCCATAAGAGGCCGTCGGATAAAAGTAAAGTGCCTCAAAATGCGTGCACACGGGCACGCAAACCGAGGCAATGGCATACAGAATGCAATGATGCTAAAATGACATAAACAATACAATATGGGCTTACACTAACATGAGAGAGCCTCAGCCACACTCACATAAGAGGCCGAGAGATGAAAATGAAGTGCCTCGAAATGCGTGCACACGGGCACGCAAACCGAGGCAATGGCATTAAGGCATAAAATGACATGGAAATATGATATGGGCTTATACTAACATGAGAGAGCCTCGGCCACACTCACATAAGAGGCCGAGAGATGAAAATGAAGTGCCTCGAAATGCGTGCGCATGAGCACGCAAACCGAGGCAATGGCATTAAGGTATGAAATGACATGAAAATATGATATGGGCTTACACTAATATGAGAGAGCCTCAGCCACACTCACATAAGAGGCCGATGGATGAAAATGAAGTGTCTCGAAATGCGTGCACACGGGCACGCAAACCAAGGCAATGGCATTAAGGCATGAAAATATGATATGCAAACATGCCAATGGAATTTCAGCACTGAAATACGGGGGAAAACAGTCCCGAAAGATGGCGAAATGACACCAAATGCAAGGAATGGTCCCGAAATGCGAATTTAGGCACCCGAAATGGCCTATAGCTATGCAATGCATGCACAATATGGACATGGAATGAAAATACAGTAGCAAGGTAGCCCCGAAACAAGCATTTTCCAGTCTAAAACATGGCCAAACAGAAAGCATAGATAGGGCAACAATGGCATGCAAGAATAGGGGCCAAGAGAGGGGTATTGAAGTAGATGGTAAATGCAAAGCCCAAACAACAAAATACCCTTCTACAACACTGAAGAGGGACCAAAAATATGAACATTTACAGTTTATGACAGCCCCAAAATCAATATACAAATGTGCTCAAAATGTCATGCAAGATGAGGTTCAAAAGAGGCTATAACATGAGGTATACAAAATAAACACCAAACAGCCAAAGACCCTTAATAAATCATGTCAAGAATGTCAAAATATGGCCATTTTCAGTTCTGATCATGGCCGAAAACAGAAGCTAGATAAGCCTAAAAAAGCATGCAAAAATGGGGGCCAAAGAGGAGTATAATGGTAAGCACAACATGGAGGCCCCCAACAATGGTGATCCCTTCTACAATGTTGTAGAGGGACTCAAAATAAGCCTACTCACAGTTCATGACACACTCCAAAACAATTTAAATATAGGCTAAACAAATCATGCAAATTTACGGTAAATATGAGGGATTATAAAGTGCAAGATAGGGGGCCCAAAAAGGGTTGAGCCTTTCTTAAATATTGAAGAGAGGCTCAAAAGAGGCCCACTTACAGTTTACATTATGCTCGAAAACAGATCACACATAGGCTAGAAATTTCATGCAAAAATGTGGCATACCAAGGGATATTGAAGCAAGTGTGAGATGGGGCTCTCAAAGAGGGTTGAGCCCTTCAACAAACATGTAGAATAGCTCAAAATAGACCTAGTTTCAGTTAAGGCCGGAGCTCAAAACAATAAGCAAATAGGCTAAGAAATTGGTGCAAAAATGGGCTACAAAAGGGGAAAAGTCTACTTACCCTTGAAGACCAATACTTTGACTACTTCTTGGACCAAATTTGATGACTCTAAGCTGCTGGAATTCCTCCCTTTGCTGCTGGAATGGAGTGGTGATGGTAGAGCTTGAAGATGATGAAGAAATGGAGCCTAAACTTGAAGGAAATGGAATGATATGTATGTATATGCTCAAACCAATTCTTGTAACCCTTTCTCTAGAGTTTGGAGGCTCTCTATATAGACAAGAGAGGGAAAGGAGAATCAAGGCAAAAGTAGAGGGAAATGAGCCCTTATTTCCCTCCAAAAGGGTCCCTCGGATAGAGATATTTTTGGGAGAAAACCAAGGCACAGCTGGAATGTACTCAACCTGAAGAAGCAAGCCGACTAGGTATTTTTGTTGCAGGTGGCCGACAGGCCACCCCCTATGGCCGGCCGACCAAGGGCAAAAATGGAAAGTGAATTTTCTGGCCGGCCACCACATATTGGTGGCCTCCCATGTGTGCTCAACAAGGCCCTGTGGTTGGAAACTGGCAACTGTAAAACAGAAGAGACAACAAGCCACTTTTAGGAGGGGTTCAAAAGTGAAAAGAAGAATTACTGGCCGGCCATATGATATTAGGGTCCTCTCATGTGTGTACAACACAAATATGTGGTTTGGGCTTGAAGAAAATGCTCCTAGGGTGGTCAACATTGGCTCGGAAGTGAGAAAAACGGGCGTCGGGGGGCGCCGAAGGAGCATAACTGGTTGCTGAGACAATTGCTAGCCTCCCACCCTTCAGTGACCTTCTTGGTGATAAAACAGAGGTACCTGCCAAAAATGAACGAAAACCGATGCAAAACGAATGCTCGGGGGCCAAAACACGCAGTTCGGGGTCCCGAAAATAGGCTGTTAAGCACCGAAAGTGGCATTCGGCCACGAAGTTGGTCTCTCGGACCTCAGTGTCCCTCAAAAGGGAGTAAATAAGATGTATACCAAAAATCGGAGGAATCAGAGATGATTAGACGGTCCCGAACCGAGCCACACGGCCTGACGGCTCAAGCAAAACCGGACTCGAAATGGGCAAAATGGCCTCTGACCCACGAAATGTAGCCTCTGACCCAGAGAGATGGTCTCAGGACCTCTCCTCCCTTTAGGAAGAAACAGAGAGCAAAGTCGATTCGCAAACCGAGCAAGGTATAGAAGAGGGTTAGTCCGGAGGCAGGCTCACTGGCCATGCTCTGAGACTTCTGAACGAGCGCAACATGCAACATCACCAAGCGCTCAACTGGTGACGTCTGAGTCTTAAGGTCGGTCAAAAATGGGGTGTCTACACACCTCAATAGAGTTCACTTGCAACACCTTTGGCATCTTTTCAGCAAGGAGATAACACGCTTGTGCCGATTTCTGGGAGCCACAAATTTGCTCAATGCCGCGTTCTGTCGAGAAGCGTAGCAGCTGATGATAAGTGCTTGGAACGACCTGCATAGTATGTAACCAAGATCGCCCCATGATGAGATTATACGACGATGGCAGCTTGACGACCAAGAACTCCACATCCACTGTTCAAGAGCCGGCTCGAACAGATAGCGTGATTTTCCCCAACGGGTATTCTGGATTGGCGTTGAAGCTGAATAGTGGATAAGGAGCTGGAGAAAGATCCGCTTCGGAGAAGCCGAGTTTGGTGAATGTCTTGTAATACATAACTTCCGATGTGCTCCCTAGGTCAATGAGTATGCGCTCAACGATGAATCGGTTCACGAGTAACTCGATTACCAAGGGATCAATGTAAGGAAGTGTCACTCCGGCCAAATCTGAATCATCAAAAGTAATGCTCGCAGCTTCATGGGACCGTTTAGCCAAAGTGAGTTGATTTTGTGGGTCGGGATTCGACTGAATCGTATGCACCGCGGATGACATTGGCAGACTGTATATCATGTAGATCACGCCGAGTAGAGGTGAATCATGCCTCAAGGCTATTACTTTGGTTGAGTTGTCTTTTCGGATGTACTGTTATAGCTAACCATCTTGTACCAATTCCTCCAGGTGATCTTTCAATGCATAACAACTCTCAGTATCATGGCCATGATCCTTGTGATACTCGCACCGTCTATCCCGTCTTCGCATGTCGGGAGGTCCCACCATTTTCGAGGGCCATTTGAAGAACGGAAGGTGTTGGATTTTGGACATAACCGCGCTGATCGGCTCTGTCAACTCCGTATATTTCTTGTCGACGCGCCTTGTGCGCCTGCTATCGACTTACAGTTGTTCATTTGCTCGGTGGGAGCATTGGTCACTTGATCGGCGAGAATCCTGTCTCTTGTCTCGTTTAGGCCGATCTTTAGTGGTTCGAGCTCGAGGTGCTCTGAAATTTACTTGGTGAGCAATTTCAAAAGGAGCCATCTTGTTGGCCACGTTTTCGGCTTTAACCCGCAAGACGTCATCTTCCACTTTACAATATTCCTCAACTTTCTTCATCAACGACCAGACTGTTTTGGGGGACCATCTGGTCAAAGAGCTACTGTCGGGATGTAACCCCATCTTGAAGGCGGTAATGGCCATGGAGTCATTGCAAGCATCATCTACCAGATTAAAACACTCCCAATACCGCGCCGAATACGCACGAAGGGTTTTCCCCGGTTGAATCTGCATTGCCCAAAGGGAATCGACTTGCTTTGGCTGGACTTCATTGGTGATAAACTTTGCCCTAAAGGATTTTTGGAGTTGGTGGAAGCTCTTGATTGAAGTCGGCTCCAGTTTATAATACCATCGGCGACGGTGGTCGGTACGCTTTCGGAAATATTCTGCACATGAGAGCCTCGTCGTCTGCATGCAGCGTCATGGCTTGCTTGTAATGGCGGATGTGATCAGTGGGGTCTGATTTACCGTCGTACAAGGTGAATGACGGTGCTTTGAATTTCTTAGGTAACACTGCCCTTGCAATCCATCGTAGAAAGGGATCGTACTGGTCTTCTTTGTCTGCTCTGTTTCTTCTTCGCTTATGCCTTATACGTGGACTTTCTTCAAAGGAACTGGTAGTTTTGGGTCGCCCCTTCTTCTTGGGCTCCGGGGATAATGAGTCGAAATCACTATCAGTGTCTTATTGCCGGGCTCGAGGTCGTCGACCACCTGCCCTCAGAGGTCGTTCCGGATCTTGGCGTACAGCTTGTTTGGACTTCGCCACTTCCAAGGCCAAATCCTGACGGAGACGTTCGTTCTCAGCGATCATGTTCTCCGATCTCTATTCGTTTTGCTTTGCTTGTTCCATGACCGCTTGCATTGTCGCATGCGCTGAAGTCGAGGGTGAGGCGAAGTTCAAGGCGCGTCTTGCGGCGATAATCTCTAGTCCAAGCATATTTGTTGGAGTGAGGTCGTATCTCTGTGTGGTTTCATCAGTGACAATCAGAGGGTCTTCCGTTACGCCCGCCATGGATGTATTTGAGTATTCCCACAGACGACGCCAATTGTGGGGAAATGGTTTGGAAATACTCTTCTGATCTTGGGGGACGCTCGTGATCCTCAGCTAGTCACCTGAAAAGGAATAAACACTCCGGTCGGGGGTGCCGGAATTAGCACTCCAACGGACAAGTTAGTCTCTACTCTCTGAATTGCTTGTATTTTAAGTTAAGCGTAATGATTCTCACATACCTCTTTCTAGCTGATGTTCTTCTATTTATATCTTTTCTTTCTTGGACCTCGGGATTGGGCCCACTTTCAATTCGCCATTCGGCATCTTTCGTAGCAAACCGCTTTTCATTCGGCCCCTTGCTCAACCGGCGAATAGGGTAGGATTTGAACGTGCGAGATGGGGCCGAGTGCTGTATATATTTCGACTCTCCAAGTTCAACTATTCGGCCTCTTTACGACTCCCAATATTCAGCCTCCACAGATACTTTTAAAAAAAAGGCAAAAATCAACAAATCAAAATAGTTTTTTTTTTTTCTTCAATTACATCTATCAAAATTGAACTTAGCGTTCTTTTTTATAACAGAATTCATCTATGATTGAATTTGTACTAATTATTTAGCAATTTTCTTTTCAATTTACGGGATTAGTTATTGCCTTCTAGTCTTATCACTTATTTTATATTTATTTGGTCAAAATAAATAATATTTTATTAAACATATATACTATATATGCATAGGTTATGGCAAACACAGGAGGGGCCATGGCCACCTTTGACCATAGTGTGGCTACATCCCTGGACAGCACCGGAGGCAGAATTAGAGGAAAATTATAGATAATTATGGGATTCTCCTCGTGTACCACACAAGGGTTAAGGATGTCTTCTTCACAACCAAATTGAGGTGATAAACCACTTAACATGCCAAAGCTAGATGACCATAGTGCAGGGTATAGCAGCTTCGCAGAATCATGTAATCATACTTTCAGTTATTGATGTAAAGGACACTGTGTGTTGCATCAAAAAGATGTGTCAAATTGGCTTAATAAGCATGAAAAAAAAAAATGGAAGAGTTTTTTTTTTAAAAAAAAGACAGGCACACAAAGTCCACATCAGAATGTCAAAGTTGCATAATCCAACTGAATCCATAAAAATCCTAGTTAAACGAAAGAATCATTTTCTATATTCTTTTTGTCTATGAAAACGCACCACAGCCTTAGTTAAATACAGACAGGAATATTACTCTTCCCTAAATTCCAAAATCAGTTTCCCAAAAGGGTTAATCATGAAATTCTAAGGCCTCTAATCTCCAACTTGCTTCAAGCAAATTCCATCCTGATCAATTAGGTGATTCCAACCCCCGTCTTCAATCTCATGAGACACAAAGCCTGAACTGCTAAAGCCCACTGACCAACAGCTTACATAAGAAGCACTCAAGCGACATCACTACACTATCTCTTAGCAGAAGAATATAAGAAAATTTAAATAAATATTCGCCTATCTGTATTGGGATTTTGGAATTCAGATACACATATTCACCAATATATCATGTCTTATATCGGCTGATATACGACCGCATCATCAATACGGAAATTCATAAATGAGGTTTCACTACACTATCATATCTTCAATTCACCAAGACAGACATATAAACAGTGGTCAAATCAAATTACTTGCAGATAATCAATCATATTTAGATCACAAAGTAAATAATCAATTCATAAAAATAAAATAAAAAAGCAAATCTCAACGAAAAGTACATATATAAGATGAAGAAAAAACAAAATAGGTACATTTGAAGTATATTACCTCGTTAACATTGACATTGGGGGGTCAATAATGAAGGAACTTGTAGAAGTAATCAAACATCTCCACTGAGGATCCGAAATTCTTGGGTCCAACGCTGACCCGATCCGACTCCTTATCTCCCTCAGTTCCTTCCAGTTGATCCAATCGGTCTTCCTCGGCGGACTTCTCAACCTTCAGCTTCTTGGCGCCGCCGCCATCCTCGCCGGAATCTTCCCTGGAACGCTTCGAGTCGGCAGCGGGGAGTTGTTCTTCGGTGGCGGCGATTGGGGTTTCAAGGTCCATGTCTTGGATGGAAGGCTCTGCTTCTATGAGGGTTTCGGAGGCATCAGTTGTTGCAGATTCGGCCACGACTGAGAGAGATCTTCTGCAAAGAAGAGACACCACACCAAAAACCCTAGCTTTACTTTAAACCCTAGACAGACACTGACACATCCTCTTTCTTTTACATGCCGGGTTTTATGAAAAAATGTTTGCTCCCCTTGGTCCATAAACATTTTTTTTTTTTAATTTATTTATTTATTTATTTAATGTCAATCACTAATGTACATGTCAGATTCACCCATACATGTGTGATACTATTAATAATTGAGATTTAAAAATGGGCATGGCTTTTGTCCAGTCTTTAATCGGATTGGACCGTGCTATTAGGCCCGTAGGGGCCCATCACGGGTCTCGTTTTGATAATTTGAACCGTTAAATGTGTAGAACTCGTCGAGTACTATATGCTTATAAAAAATCACATTAATCGGATATCGATAGCTATGCGATCAAATCAGTTTTGTATAAAAAAAATGGACGGTGAATAAATTAATGGTTGAAAAAAATATGTTTTGGTCACATAGCTATCGATATCCGATCAACGTGATTTTTTATAGGCATATAATACTCAACGAGTTCTACACATTAAACGGTTCAGATTATCAAAACAGAACCCGTGATGGGCCTCCACAGGCCTAACAGCACCGTCCAATCTAATTAAGGACTGGACAGAAGCCATTCCCTTTAAAAATGATTGTAAGGTCTCAAAAAAAAAATGATCTCAATCATTGTTGGGATTTTATATGGCCTACGTGAATCAATTGTTGAAAATTGTTTTTTTTTTTTTTAATATTTTAAGTAATTTTTTTATTAAATGTACTTAAAAAAGTAATATATTTATAAAAAAATATTTTAAAAAATACATAAGATTAAGAAAATGTATTGAATTTTTATATTTTAGGTTAATGAATTTTGTAAAGTTTTTTTTTTACAAATATTATATTTTTTAGGTGTATTTATGTTAGGTGTATCTAAAAATAAATAAATAAAATATTTAAAAATATAGAAAAAAAATTCAAATTTTTTAAAATGGATTCAAAATTCTCAAACCAAATAAGGTGATTAATTTTTTTAAAATCAAATAACTTCTTTTTTAGAAAAATTACTCATAAATCTCATTTTGACAAATGTTGCTCTAGTTAGTCCTGAATGTTTTTTCTTAAACCATTTAGTCATTTTTATTTTTTGTATAATATATGTTTTTGATATATTGTATATGGAGTTTACATTTTTACCCATATTGATTTCATTTTACAGGTCTCCCAATCTCTCCAACAATGGCAGCCCCCGCGGTAGAACATCATCGACATCATCGAACAACATCGCAAAACATCATCACCATCATCAAAACATCATCAGCCTTTTCCCAACAAACGTTGCAGACGATTGCAAACCACGAAGGCAGTCCCAAATATCTGTATACACATGAACAATAACCTTATGATGATGATACGAATTCAATGAAAGAAAGGTCTGCAACAAGTTTTCCAAATCTCTAGCCCAAAAATCTGCTTCTCCACCATGACTGGTACTTCGCTCACCTCCAATCTCTCTCCTTTGATTCTGACTCCCTCCTCTGCACCTATACCACCGCCTACCACAGCTTCGCCGCCTTTCTCGACCCACACCAAACCGATCTACTCCGTCACTCCGATTCAGTCCTCGGAGTCTATGAAGACACCATCTACACCCTCCACACCACTCGAACCCCTGAGTTTCTCGGTCTCGACACCTAGATGGGTTTGTGGGATGGTCACACACCACAATAGCTGAACCACCCACCATGACTGGTACTCCGCTCATCTCCAATCTCTCTCCTCTGATTCCGACTCCCTCCTCTACACCTACACCACCGCCTCTCTCGACCCACACCAAGCCGATCTACTCCGCCACTCCGATTCAGTCCTCGGATTGCTGTTGTTCACGATGATGATTTGATGATGTTGCCAATTTTTTATGATGTTTTGATGATGGTAAATTTTTTTAAAATGAATCTGATGTTTGAAACACCCACAAACATCAATGAATCTGATGTTTTGATGATGTTGCCGATTTTTTATGATGTTTTGATGATACTAATTTTTTTTTAAATGAATCTGATGTTCTGGTGTTGCTGTTGTTTACGATGATGTTCTGATGTTACTATTGTTCACGACGATATTTGATGATGATTTGATGATGTTGCCGATTTTTTATGATGTTTTGATGATGGTAAATTTTTTTTAAATGAATCTGATGTTTGAAACACCCACAAACATCAAAAACATCGGATGTTTGGAAGATGAGAGAAATCTAAAAAAAGTCTATAGTAAGCTTTTTGGGCAATTCGGTAAATTATAAATAAACACCAACCCAAAATTACCCCATTAATTTCTGACCCAGACGGGTAAAAAAATGGATACTAATATCTTTACACATAAAATAAGACCTATTAGTCCAACAAAAAAACGTCGGGACTAAATGGGTTAACATTCCCAAATTAGGGAATTAATGGTGCTTTCCCCCTTTTTTTTTTTTTTTTCTTTGTTTTATGCAGAGTACACAACATAACTTTAACACAAAAATATTTGGACAAATCACAACCCCAAAAAAAAAAAAAAAAATTCTTATGTGTTTCATTTTGTTTTGAAATTAGTTTTGAAAGTTAATTTTGTGAAAAGAGTTTTAAAAATTCAAAACTTGTTTGATTATAAGTTTTCAAACTAGTTTTGAGTTGTGTATTTTAAAAATAGTTTTTAGAAATTTAAAAAGTCAAAATTAGTTTTTGAGTTTTTTTGGATCATGTATTTTTTTGTCTTGTAATCAAAAATTTTTTTTACAATATTATAGTAAAGTTTATTTACTTTGTTTTGTATACCTAATCTAAATTTGTATTTTCATGCATCTAATATAATTTATAGGGCAAAGTTTCACTCTATTTTTTAAATTTTTTATGAATTTTTTAAAAAATTTAATACTTCTTTTTTAGTTTTATATCAACTCAATTTACATACATTTAAAACGCTTCACATTTAAATGTAACTTTTTATAAAATTATTGAAGAATAGAAAATATACACACAAAAAATTGACCTAGTTTAAAAATTAATACAACTTTAATGTTTTATATATTTATCAAATTTGATTTTGCGTTCTTCAAATTGTAAAACATAAAAAAATATTTGGCCAATTTGTGAAAACCAAAATAATCAATTTTGTGAAAACTCTAAACCAAACAGGTTTTGGGTTTTGGATTTTGGAATAAGTTTTCAAAAACCCTAAACCAAATAAGTTTTGGGTTTTGAGTTTGGAATTTTTGAATGAGTTTTCAAAAATCCTAAACCAAACAAGTTTTGGGTTTTGGGTTTTGAAAAATTGATTCAAAAATTAAACCAAACGGAAGTGTTTAACCCTTAAAACAAATTAAATTTTGATTTTTTAATTTTGCTAAATCTTTAAATTTTGAATTATTTTCAATCTAAACTATTTATCTATTTCTATTAGTAAGTAAAATCAACAGAAAAAATGGTATTTTAATTATTAAACTTAATAAAAAATAATATTTTATATATTTTATATATAAAATATTGAGTTTAATGACTAAAATACTCTTTTTTTTTGTAGGTTTTACTCAATAAAAAATAGGTGAATAATTTATATTGAAAACAAATAAAAAAATTTGGATTCAAATTGACAAAATTGAAAAGCTAGGGTTTATTTTAGTACAAGGTTCAAATCTTGATTTTTTTTTTTTAAATTATCTCAAAATATTTTCAAAAAAATTATTGTTCTATATAAACTCTACATAATACATTAATTAAATTTGGATCCTATAACAATTTTATGTACATACTTTTTTTTTCAAGAAATTTGAGTGATGCTTGTAGCTCTTTCGATATCTAAATAATTTGAATTCTTTTTTAAATAATCATCTTAATTCTAATTATATATTTCTTATAATATCATGTACATCATTTTGAGAGTGTATAACCATAAAATGACATTTTTTGGGAAATCAGAAAAAATATATCTCAAGCTCTGACTATTGTAATAAAATAAACTATGCGCTTTTAATTTTGTCAATTTGGACTCCGAATTTTTAATTTATTTTTAATCTAAATCATTTTCTTATTTTTTGTTAAGTAAAATCAATGTAAAAATGAGTATTTTAATCATTTAACTCAATGCAAAATAATATTTTATATTTGTCAATATGAAACTTAATGACTAAAACACTATTTTTTCTGTTGATTTTACTTATGAAATATGAATAATTTAAATTAAAAATAAATCAAAATATTAAGATTTAAATTAATATAATGAAAAATTAAAAAATTATTTTATTAAAAGACTTAAACTGTGAGATTTTTTTTATATAATTGTCCCAACTCGCAAAAGATTTTGACAGTCTTGAAATAATATTTTTCTCTTAATCCCCCGCCCTTTTAGCCTATCCTATTACGGACAAAACACAACCATAAAATGAAAGGCCCACCTTGGCACATTAATGTATTGTGGAGATTTGTGAATGGGAAAAACAATAAAAAGACAAAAATTAAAATTTTACTTGGTTTGATTTTATAAAAATTGTTATTGAATGGGTTTTTATTTATCTTTGTTGAAATTTTGTACATTTTAATTTTTTTTTTTTTTAGATTCACTTAATCTATGTCTTTTAAAAAAATTTAAAAATAACTAAAATATGAAAAAAATTGGAAAACTTACCCAAAAATCTCATTTGGGAAAATGTTGCTCCATTTAGTCTTGAAAGTTTTCTTTCAAATCAATTAGTCCTTTTATTTATGGTATATTATTTTTGTTTAATTTGGGGGTTGTAGAGTTTACTTGTTTATCCTTGGGTGTGATTTTGGTTTTGGTTTTGATTTTTTCTTGATGTTTGGGTGGGTTAGTTATGGTATGGTGTTATTTTTCAAATTTTTTATAGGGAATTGCGTGGAGTAATTTGTGGGGCTTGTGACGTTTAGCCATTTGATGTGGGGGTTGCTGATGTGGAAGCATGGTGTTGTTGATGGTTGTGATTTTATTTTTATTATTTTTTTTTATTTTGCTACTAATGTTTGGGTGGTTTTATTAAGGTATGATTTTTAGATTACGATAGGTGCAGTTGACATAGCAACTGGTTCAGAATATCAGGGGATGCCTGTATTATTTAGAATATTCTCAATAGGTACTTTATTTTCACTTGATCAAATCCATCAAAAACATGAGATGAATGTAGACCCGACTTCCTTCGCGCGCCCCTCTTTCGGAGAGGGTGCGAATTTGGTCTTACTACGATTCGAACTCCTGTCACGATTTTGAATCTAATCTCACAAAGTACAATGTGAGACTGATAAACACCAAAGAGTCCAAATCCAGCAAATCGTTTTGGAAAATCGATTTTGAATAAAAAGAGCCAAATATGAACTGCTTTGCCAGATTACAAAGTCGCCACCTAAATATTTTATTTTGAGAAATTTAGAAAACCCTGACTCGTGCCAAAAGCCACGTGTCCGTCATCACCAAAGTTGCCTCGGCTCAGGAACTTGGGTACGAGAGGGGAAGGTTATGCAATAAACACCCCTGCTCGCCCGATCAAGGGATCGGCCTCTACTAAGCATGATATGTTGTTTTATAAACACACGTGTTCTTATTCCGGTTATTAGCTAACTTCACTATGTGATTGCGCACAGCATACAAGTATAGACTAAAATCGCGAAAATTGGAACAAATCAACTCATGTTTGCTTTTGAAAATGGTTTGAAAGTGCTACTCGCAAGTAGGCTAAAACGCGGATTTGTCACCCTCAAGTGGGCTTTAAAACATGATTTTGCCACTTCGCAGAGTGGGCTTAAAACATACAATCATCGAGTTGTTCCAATTCAAGCAATCAAGCATCCACCCATAGGAATTCATGCAGTTAAGCATATAAGCAAATAGCCTTATGGCAAGCATGCTATCATGACAACACTCACACTCATGCAAGAATGCTAAAGCGTAACTGTAGACACCCTATTTTTGACCGACCTTAAGACTCAAATGTCATCGATTGAGCGCTCGGTAATGGTGCATGTTGTGCTCGTTCTGAAGTTTCAAAGTTTTGGCTGAGGGCCTTACCCTTTAAGCCTCGGAACTTTTTGTGCTTTGCCTCGGTTTGCCGATCAGGTCTTGCTTTCTCTTCCCGGAGGAAGGGAGAGGTCTTGTAGACCATCTCTCAGTGGCCGTAGGCTACTTTTCGTGGTCACAGGCCACTGTTCCCGTTTGGAGACCAACTTTTGGTTTTCGGAGCCGTCGGCCGCGCGCCTCGGTTCAGGACCGCTTAACATTCTCCGTTTGGCACGGTTTTTGACACACACCTTGTTTCCACTGTCTAGTGGGACACTGCGGCCCGGGAGACCACCTTTGTGGTCGCACACCACTTTTGGTGCTTAATAGCCTGTTTTCGAGGCACCCAGCCGCACGTTTTGCCCCCCCGAACCCTCGTTTTGCATCGGTGTTGGTTCATTTTTGACATGAACCTTATTTTCATTGTTTGGAAGGTGGTACAAGGGTGGGAGACCACTTTTTCTCTTGGAGACCACTTCTCTCTCCACCAGCCGATTTTCTTGTTGGGAAATTGGTCTCCTTGATTTTTGGGCCACATTTGCTGGTCTCCCACCACACCATTGGCTTGCTTTCAGTGTGGAGACCACCAAATGCACCTACCGACCACTTTTTTTTTTCTGGGAGACCACTTGTCCTGGTCGGCCGACCAGGGAAAGTGGTTGGCCGACCACCTTAACTGGTCAACCAACTTTCTTCTATTTTGTCCGACTGAGTGGATGCCAGCTGTGCCAGCTAGAAGGCACAGACTGTATCTTCCATACACGTGTATGGAGGATTTGCACCCTTGCTTTAGCTTCTTGAGGAAGCTTGAACCCTTGTTCTAGCTTCTTGAGAAAGCTTGAACCTTTGCTTCTCTATAAGAGAGGGCCTCCCTCTCCTTATACCTGGTTCCAAAAAATTTGTTTAAGGAAAAATATATATCCCTCTCTATATATCTACATTTTGGGTTCAAAAGTGCATTGTTCTTGGCCTATTGCACCACACCTCATAGCCACACACCTCCACCATTGATCTGAGGTTCTTGGAGGGTATTTTCAGAGGTTAAAGAGTTGGTTTTGGGCTGGAGAAGTTGCTGGTTTTGCTGAGCTTCAAGGGTAATCTCTTTTCCCCCTTTTAAAGCTTTGTCTTGATCACTCTCTTAGCCAAACTTGCATGCTTATTTGAGCTTTGTTGTCATCTGAAAAAAATCTTGTTTTAAGGTCCTTTTGATGTTTTTTTAAGACCATTTTGGTATTGAAGGTCATCTACCCTTTTGCATGCTTTAAATAGCCTTGTTTTGTGCCATGCCATAAAGCCTTTGATTTAATCTTTGCTTGGCCTTCCTACCACTGAAATCCAATGGATTTTCAGTGGTGAACTTGTGGTTTTGAGGGTCAAAATCAGAGAGGGGTGACCCTCTCTCTTGTTGTCATGTTTACTAGCATTTTTGGCCTACCAAAGGAGCACATGTTTAAACCATTTGGAGGCCTAGTTCAGGCACTTTTTGGTGATTTCTAGGATCTACCTAGGCTCTGACCATGGTTGGTTTGGTCCCTTTTTGCTTGCTTCTTGCATGTGTAGAATAATCCCTTTCATAGCTTATCAAAGGAGCATGTCATTCTTGCATGTATTGGTCATGTTTCAGTGGGTTTTTGGCCATCTTTTGGTATGCCATGACTCTGTTTTTGCTTGGTTTGCTAGCCTATCATATGCTTCACATGCTTGTAGTGTAAATCATGTTCACTAGCTTATAATGCATGTTGTTTTGACCCTTGATTCTAGCATATTTTGGCCATACGTCAAACTGATTTTATTCATATTTTGGGCTGCCTTAGCTCTGTTTTGAGGCCTCTTGGTCAAATAATGCTTGTCATACATACTTGTAGTGTAATATCCTTGCTTAGCCTTGAGTTTTGGAGCCCCTTGCATACTTAACTTGAGGTGTTTCCATGTCTTGGCATCATTGAGCATGTTATTTAAGAGCCTATACTTGTGCCATGTTCCCATGTTTTTTACTCTTTAAATGCGTTTGAGAGTTGTGCTTGTATACCTCATTTATGGGCCATTGCATGAGCTTCATTTTTGTGCATTTCAAGCCATCATCTTAGTCCATTTTGCCACTGATTTGGGCCTACATAGGGACTGTTTAGTGTTGATTTGTTCATTTGGGCATTGCTTTGCATACCTCTAGTGTAATGCACTTCACTAGTTTCGATATTTGAGTCATTCAACATGCATAACATGAGTTGTTTGCATGATTCCAGACCATTTTGTATGTCATTTTAGAGCTGGAACATGTGTTGTTGTATGCCATATTTCATCATTTCCATGCTTTCATACAGTTGTATTATGTGCCCTCGGCTTTGGGCCCTTGCATCTTGCATGTTTGCATGTGTTTTGTTGCCTCATTTTCATCATGTATGGCCACTGATTTGGGTGTGGCTGAGGCCCATTCATTTTGGTTTAAGTCCATTTTGCATCGAGTATGCCATTGTAGTTCATAGCATTGAGTATGTCGCGTTGTCGCATGTTTGATCATTGCATTGTGCATGCCCTGTTCACTTCATTGTGTATTATAGTCTTCACATGTGCATTGTGTATGACATATAGTATCATGTGCATTGAGTATGCCATTGTTAGTTCATAGCATTACGTATGCTAGTTTGCATGTTTGCACGTCATCCTTTGCATGTTTGCACGTCATCCTTTGCATGTTTGCATGACTTGGTTGCATCGCCTTAGGATTACATGCTTGAGGTCGCATTGTGTATGCCATTCTACTTGTTGCATTGTGTTTGGAATAGAAGTTAGTCCAAACACAAGAAACGAGGGACGTTTCATACTCCAAGTGATGAAATGTGCCTCGATTCTCGGTCGTCGACACTCTTGACTAACACATGATGGAGTTTAGGCATTTATGTGTTTATATGTGCATTCATTTCACATTGAGTCGTGCAATCTGACTCCTCGGCCATCATGCATCGAGATGCGTGATTGGTAGCTCGAGGATCAAGGACTATACTCCCTAGAGCTTATGCAATGATGGGGAGAGTGGTCGTGCACACATGTGTTGCAAATACCTTGCTTTCTCTTTCTCTTGCCTTTGTTGTAGAAAATGTAGAAACCAGGAGAAGAAACTGGTCGGCCAACCAGGTTTTCTGGCAGGCTGACCACCTTTTCTGGTTTTCACCTCCAAGGGTGGTCGGTAGGTGATCTCCAATGCCTATAGCTGGTCGGCAACCTCCCCCTAGATTCCCAAGGTAGAGTTTTATCTCCTTGAAGCTTTGTGCAAGTTTCTGAAATCAATTCCAAACAAAGGCGAGCCGAGGCATTGCGATGGATTTCCGCACAAAACGACTCGAGCATGCATGCATCCTTTATCATTCAAAGCAGAGCTGAGGCAGCCCATTTTACATAGTTTGCATGCTAGTTTAGTTAATTTGTTAATTAGCTAGTGTTGTGTAATAATTAGTTAATTCGATTCTGTATTATTTATTCGGACCCTTTGAGAAAGGGCAATGTTGTAATAAGTGTGTGTGTGTGTGATGTATGTCTTCCAATCCCACGTCTTTCTCCCTTTTATTTACCAGCTTATGATGGTTAGTTTTAGGGCACGTTTTAATTAGCATCTTTATGCTCGTATGTTTGCATCCATTCATCTGTTTTGCATGCACCGAGCTCGGCGCATCATATTAACTGCATCGTATTTCAATTCCAAGTTGAATACATGTTACCTGTAGCATCTCATATGCCATCTTAGAATAGCCGAGCCTATCTTAGTTGCATTCTTGCATGTGTTGCATTAGGCATCTCAGCATAGTTAGGATTCATGCATGTTTTCTAATTAGCTTCTTTCTTTGGCTCGGAGTACTCGGTAAGCGTTTATGCTTTAGCATCCTTGCATACGTGTGAGTGACTGCCATGATAGCATGCTTACCGTGAGGCTATGTGCTTATGTGATATAACTACCTAAATGTCTGTGGGTGAAGGTTGGGTTGCTTGAATTGGAATAATTCGTCGAAACCCATGTTTTACCCTACTTGCGAGTAACAAACTTCAATCCATTTTCAAAACAAACGGATATGCGATGCTTTATTCCAACTTAGGCAATCTAGTCTATACTTGTATGCTGTGCACATCACATAGTAATTCTAGGTTAATAACCAAAATAAGAGCACATGTGTTTTCAAAAACAAGATATCATGCTTAGTAGTGGCCGATCTTTGATCGGGCGAGCGGCGGTGCTCATGAAATGACCTTCTCCAATCGTACCCAAGTTCCCGAGCCGAGGCAACTTTGGTGATGACGGACACATGGCCTTAGGCACGAGTCAGAGTTTCCTAAATTCCCCCAAAATAAAATATTTAGGTGGCGACTCAGATTCGCAAAGCGATCCATGTTTGGCACTTCTTTCTAAAATCAATTTTTCAAAACGATTTGCCGGATTTGGACTCTTTGGTGATTTATCGATCTTGCATTGCACTTTGCGAGATTAGATTCAGAATCGTGACATCGAGTCCGAACTGTAGTGAGCCCAATGAACAAAACAGGATTTTCCCGGGATGTTCGGGCGCGTCTACAGTAACACTTACAGTGTACTCCAAGCCAAACAAAAGCTAGTTAGAAATATACATGATCCTAACTATACAAGATGCCTAATGCAACACATGCAACATGACATTAATAGGCTCGGCTATCTAAGATGGCATATGAATGCAACAATTGATACACGTATTCAAATAGGTATTGAAATATGATGTAGTTTGAATGATGCATCGAGCCCGGTACATGCAAGACAAATGAATGATGCAGACATGCAAGCATAAGGTATGCTAATTGAAAAATGACCTTAAAACTAACCATCAAAAGTGGTAAGTAAAAGGAAGAAAGAAATGGGGTTGGAAGACATGCACACACACACGCACCCTTATTACAACATTGCGCCCTCTTGACGGAGGGTCCGAATAAATAAGCTAACTAGTTACGCTAAGCTAAGCTAACTATTACAAACCAACTAATTAACTATTCTAAGCTAATTAATTACAAACCGAATTAAAACTAGTTATGCTAAGCTAATTAGAATATTACAGAGATGAATTAAATTAGCAAAGCACATTAACTAATTAATTACAAAACCGGTAAATTAACTAGCTAAGCAAAGCAGTAAAATGGCCTCGAGGGGGAGGGAGACATGCATGCTCGGTTTGCTTCGCCCGAAAATGCATTGACTTGCCATGAGTTGCCTCTGTTTGCACTCGCGGTGATCTCAAAACATCATATGAACTTTCAGATTGCATCTGCCCCAACACAGGAACACTTTGGACAATTTTCCCTGTAGGTAGCCGACCACCTCAACTGGTCGGTAGGCTACCTCAACTGGCCGGCCGGCCAGTACAAGTGGTCAATAGGCTAGTGCAAGTGGCTGCCCGGCCACCTCTCTTTCCAGAATTTTGCCTTTGCTGCAACAGAAAGCAACAGAGCCAAGTCAATGTATTTGGCAAGAAATGTGTGTACTACCACCTTCCTCATCATGTCTCAAGCTCAAAGGAGTGTGGTACTTGGCTCTCAAGCCACCAATCAAGCATCTTAATGCATGATGGCCAAAGAACCAAGCTTGTACAAGCTTAGTGAATGCGCATGTAAGACTCAAAGTGCCTCTGCCCCATTATGCATGATCAAGGGTGTTGGCGACCAAGAAATGCAACACATTTCATCACTTTGAGTATGAAACGTCTCACATTTGTGGTGTTTGGATTAACGTCTGATCCAAACTCATGCAATGCAACACACATATATTATCTTGGCATGTTTTACTTTACTCAATTCTTGTTTACTCATTTACATTACCAAATCATTCCTTAATTGCTTTGGTCCAATGTGAAAGTCCTCTAAGGAGAGGAGGTTAACCAAAAGAATGGTTTAAGGCATAGGAGAGACCATGCCTTTGACTATGAGGAACCCTCAAAAGAGGGTTAAATCCATCTAAGCACAAGCCTCAATCCCAAGCTTAAACACAATCTCAAGGCCAACCAACTCTCAAAGCAAATAAAAAAAGATGAAGAAATGAGGGAGGTGGCAAATTTTCAAAGCTGAAATGGCATGCTCAAGACACTAAATCATGCAAACAATCTATATAAGGCATGCTCAAAAGCCTAATACATTAAGCTAGTAAAGAGCATCACTCTAGAAGCATGTAACATCATGCATAAACAACCAAACCAGCTCTGGACAGAGCTTAATCATGCCAAATCAGAGACTACAACATACTGAAATTGAAACTCAAATAGCAAGAAAAACATGTTCGCATGTAAGCTCACAAGCAAGGCATAAGGCACAACTCTCAAAAGTATTTAAAGAGTGGAATATGTGAGAGTGTGTCTACACTATATGCACTGAAATTGCATGTTAAATGATGCCAAAACATGCAATCATCACATACACAACATGTTAAGGGCCCCAAAACTCAAAGCTAGTCGAGGCACTTACACTACAACCATGCATAACAAGCCTTATATGGCCAAGACCATTCAAAACAGAGTCAAAGCATGCTAAATCAGTGGCAAAAACATATTGAAGTAGAGCTAACACAAACTAGGATGATAGGCTAGAACATGAAACATGTTAAGCCAACAAACATGATTGCACTACAAGTACCAAAAGCAAGAAAGAAGTGACCCAACCAACCAAAATCAGAGTTAAAGCATGTCAAAATAAAGTCAAAAACATGCTTGAACTAAGTCACAAAAAAGTAGAAAAGCATGCTCAACTATTAAGCCATCAACACAAGCAAACAAGATACAAGGAGAGGGGATCACCCCCTCCTATTTTAAGCCTCAAAACCAACTTTCTACCACTGAAATTCCTCTGAGTTTCAGTGGTAGAAAGGCCAAAAAAAAGGTGTTCCAAAAGCTAAGAAAGGTGGCTCGAAAGACTTTACTAGCCAAAGAGCCAAGGGAGGAAATCACCCCTTAACTAACCAAGACTCAAACCAACATTTTAAAACTTTAAAATCAGAGTTTTTAAGAGGTTAAAACCAGCCTTAAAATAGCATGCAAAGGTGGTGTAGACACCCCATTTTTGACCATCCTTAAGACTTGGACGTCATCGTTTGAACACTCGATGATCATCCCTGTTCGTGTTCGACTTGAGTTCTCGGAGGTTTCGGCTACGCGCCTTGCCTCAAGACCTATCGACTTGTTTGTTTTGTATTTGGTTTTGCATCAAACACTTGTTGTTTTGCTTCTAAGGGTAGGAAATAGCTTGTAGGCCATCCCCACACCTCACCGGCCATGGCTTGAGGCCACCGGCCTTGTTTCCTTGCCACCGGCCACTGGTGATGGCCGGTCGGCACTATTGATGGTCGATCGGCACATTTTGTAGTCGGTCGGCCAACTTTGTTGGCCGATTAGCCACTTTCTCTGGCCAAGACCTTTTCTTAAGGGGGTTTGAACCTTTTGAACCCTTGGTTTTTAGCTTCTTGAGGAAGCTTGAACCTTTTGAACCCTTGGTTTAGCTTCTCCAAAAAGCTTGAACACTTTGCACCTTTGCTCTAGCTTCTCCAACAAGCTTGAACACTTTGCACCTTTGCTCTAGCTTCTCCAAGAAGCTTGACCCCTTTGCCTGGACCCTTGTTCCTTTATGAAAGAAGAGCTCCTCTTACATTGCAAGGGTTCCAACAATTGGTCTAAGGCATACAAGAGTTGTATCTCTCTCTATCTCTACATCCAAGCTCCATAAGTGTTGGTTCTTAACCCCTTTACACACCACCTCACAACCACACACTTCCTCCATCACTCTAAGGTTCTTGGAGCTGGTTTTCAGAGGTTGAAGGCCTACATTTTTGGTCCATAAGCTACTGGAGCTTCTGTAGACACCCCATTTTGACCGGCCCTAAGACTTGGGCGCTTTCTTTTGATTACCCGATGATGACAATTAGAATGTGTTTCTCAAAAAATTCTCAGTAAGAAAGGTGAAATTTAAGTTTTAATCCCAACCTTCACCCATTTTTTGGCCAAACTATTTTAGACCTTAAAAC
The DNA here is from genome assembly GCA_025200525.1 of Camellia lanceoleosa. Taxonomy (NCBI): domain Eukaryota; kingdom Viridiplantae; phylum Streptophyta; class Magnoliopsida; order Ericales; family Theaceae; genus Camellia; species Camellia lanceoleosa. Next base: position 186,274,556 of record CM045766.1, read on the forward strand.
CCTCTTTTCAAAATATGTTTTTTTTTAAATGTTTTTACAATGTCCCGAGGCTCCCATTTCGATTAAAATATTGCACTTTTCAGTAAACCGAGTAAGGACAAAGTGGAAATAAATGGAAGGGAGGTGAAACTTTTTGAAAAATATTTAAAAGACATCTTCTTATAGGTTTGGAGTTGAAGGAAATAGGAGAAGATGAAAGAAAACTGGTTTAGGAAAAGGATGAGTATCAAATCATTAAGAATGAAATGAGCAGCCTTTACTAAATTAGGCATTTTTCTTTGTACACTTGGAATTTAAATGTGAGGCCACCACCATTGGAAAGTAGACTTCTGGGCCTTCAATTTAGACCCAAGAACCACCTCAGACCAAGTCCAAATAAGGGAGATGTGCCCATTTGAAGTTGGGCTTAAGAACAGATTTTGTTGACCCAGCCCGAGACAGCCTTTACTAAATTAGGCACATCTCTTTGTACACTTGGAATTTAAATGTGAGGCCACCACCATTGGAAAGTAGACTTTTGGGGCTTCAATTTGGACCGAAGAACCGTCTAAAACCAAGTCCATATGGGGGAGATATGCCCATTTGAAGTTGGACTTAAAAGCAGATTTTGTTGACTCGGCCCAAAACAACAATAGCCCATTTTTTCTTGGTTTTGGTTCGGTTGGGACAACCCATTTACCTATTTTCTGAGTCATTCAAGTGCATCTACTCATCCTCCATTATACCTAATCATCCCCTATTGTCAAAAAGAGATTTTGTTTGCATTCATAAAGGAGTATCCCATGCAACCACCTTGAAAATTTGCCCTCCTATCACACTCTTGTCTCCCACCTTGTCTCCCACCTTCTTTTTGACCTTTACTCTCCCTCATTGCCTATATAGAATGATCATATTGTAAGAGAGAGGAGAAGACCACGAAATTGAAGAAAAATGAGTGAGAAAAGAGTGAAAAAAGAGAGAAAAATTGAGTTTTTGAGCCAAAAATATTCCTATCTTCCATATACATCTCATACCTTCCATAGCTACTGAAATTCCTCATTTCCATACACCAAAACCACTTCAAAAATTCTAATATAGCCAAAGATCAATTGCCTTGATCATAAGGAAGAGTGTTTATGTTGGAAAAATGGTTTTATATAGGCATATTTTTTAACTCAATTTGGGTGGACCCCAAACGTCTTTTGGGGTGGGTCCGAAGAGGTGAAGTGGTGAAGACAGAACGTCAAAACCATTAATGAGTGAATGGGAAGATGACGTCGTTTTCGGGTCTAACATTATTTTTTTAGATAAAATTCATTTGAATTTTTTCAATAAAAATTATTGTGGGAATTTAATTTAATTCTAAATTCAAATTTTGGTTTCCTAAGTGGTTTCTTAGAATTTGTAATTTTAGAATTTAATTTAATTCTAAATTTAAATTTTAGGTTCTTTAAATGTTTCCTAAAGTTTGTACCTCTTTATTTATTTATTTATTTAACTATTTCATTTGTTTAATATATATATATATATTTTTTAAATAGTTTAAATTAAATAAATAATAGTTCCCAACAGTTCACTAACGGAACTATTTCCAATTGTTTGAAATTTGGTCAAACGGTCAAAATTTGTTTGATTCAAAGAAGTGCACCTGTTCATGGCTTTTGTGCACCTTTTCATATTTGTTTTGGATCTGTTCGGGGCTGTGTTGTTGCCTATATATACTGCCATAATTCCAGTTATTTAGGGTCCGAAAAATTGAGTCTGAATTTTGTCCCTTTGCTGTCCATTTCTTTTAGTGCATTATTCCTCATATGTAGTTTTAGGAATAAATATTCAGAGAGTTAGAACACAGGTTTGGTTCGCCGAACAAATTGTTTGGAGTACTACTACAATTTGTGAAGATCATTGTATCCTGGGAGATAGACGCCACTCAACCGTAAGCACCATAGCGGGGCGAATCTGTCCTTAAGGACAGAGTGTCACACACTCGACTTGGTCTTGTAATTTTTATTTGGTTCAAGAAATAAATTCGGTATGTTATTTAATTATTTTGTTTGAATTATTTCAGTTCATTTTATTTACACAGAAGATTGTTCCTACAGTTTAGTGATTGAAAGTGTGAAAAACTAGAGAGTTAGCCACTTTCCACACCATAAACTCCATAAACTCCATAATTTTGAATTGAGGATTTGAGAATACACTTCCTACACTTGAGGGTGATCAAGAGGAAGTTTGGGAATCAAGAAGTTCAATCTTTCTTTGGAAGGTGAATTTTTAGTCTTTCATTTTCTTATATTTTATATCTCATATTTATTTTCTTACTTCTTATTTCATAGTGTGTTATTATAATCCTAGTGGTTTGTTTAGCTCATAATTATTTTTTATTTATTTATTTATTTTTATTCGCATATTTTAATTTCATATTAGTTTTATTGTAACCTTGCATGTTCTACCTTATAATTATTTTTTCTTGCATTAATCTCAAATTAGTTTTGTTGTAATCTTGCATGTTCTATCTCATATTTATTTTTTTTCTTGTATTAGTCTCATATTAGTTTTGTTGTAATCTTGCATGTTTTATCTTATATTTATTTTATTGTTTTAAGTTTATGTTGTAAGTTTGCATTTTTTATTTTATTTTATATTTTTTTTCGTGTTTTTAATCTAACTGGTAGTGGTTAGTTGAGCCACCTACATATATTTTGTTTGTGCCTTTTCTTGGTTTCGCAACAAGACAGGTTTTGATTGGCCTAGTTGGCCGGCCGGCCGACCTATTTGGCCGGTCGGTTAGCTTCTTCCAGACAAGATGGCGTAATCTCCCAATATTGACCAATTTTCGGTGGCGGTTCCAAAGAACATGAAGTTCTTATTTTATTTATTTATTTTTAATTTTGAGTGTATTGTGAGGTTTTTATTTTGTTGTAATATTCTCCTCATCCCTCTCTAATTTGGTTTGTAATTATTCTTTAAAATGTTGTAATAATTCCCCGTCCCGCTTCTTTCTATCCCGGTCTTTTACTTGCTTTCTTTATTTGTACTTAAACATCATATTTATTTTTCATCATAGTTATGCTTTGCATCCATGTTTCATGCATCTTGATTCGGCTAAGTTTGCATTTGTGGATTTAATCAATTCCTATGTGATTATGTGCGCTACCTCATGTTCTTGAGATTATTCACATATCATATTTTAGAAGCCGAATCTTTAGTTGCATCTCATGAGTGAATTGCATTAGGATTTTGTATATAAGATCATGCATATTTTACTAACTTTGTTTTGTAGCTTGCTCGTGGGACGTCAAACATGTAAGTTTTTATGCTTTAGCATCCTGTTTGTGTGTGTTTTTCTTACTATGTCTAGCATTCTACCATGAGACTATTTGCTTATGTGATATAACTCTATGAATGCTAGTGGATGGAGGTTGTGTCGCTTAATTTGGAATGATGTTGATTTTTCGTGCTTGTAAACTCAATTTATTTGGGTTGTACATCGTCAAAACTCTTTCAAAATGCATGATATCAAATTGTTCCAAAATGAATGGCATAGTCTATACTTGTATGCTTCACATAGTAAATTTTAAGATTTATTAACTAATCAGAACATGAACATATAAAGAAAATAAAAGTCATATCATGGTTTAGTAGAGGCCGATCTTTTGATCGGGTGAGCGGGGGTGCTCATTATTGACCTTCCCCTCTCATACCTAAGGTTCCGAGCCAAGCATCCTTCGTTATTTACCTGACGAGCGAAGGCCTTGGCACTAAGTCATGGGTTTCCTAATTTCCCAAAATATTAGGTGGCGACTCTGAGATCTGATGACGCAGTCCATTTTTGACAAAATTGCAATAAAATGGATTTTCACTAAAAGTTGCCAAATCTGAACTCTCATCTACGTTTCACATTGCACTCGTGAGACTAGATCAAAGAGATCTCGGGAGTCTGAACTATTTAACTCGCGGGGGTACCCCCCGGGCATGTTACAGCTTCTTGGCTACAAGGGTAACACTTCTTACCCTCTTTATTCTCTGTTTTTGCACACACTTTTAGCCTATCTTTCATGTTGTTTTGGGCTTTGTCATAAACTAAAAAAAGTCTTATTTTGAGCTCCTTTTGAAGTTTGTTTAAGATCACTTTTGTGTTTGGGGTTGTTTACCCCCTCTTAGGCCTTGTTTGGCCCCATTTTGTGCTATTTTTGGTGAGCTCCGGGACCACCTTGTTTGGGCCTCCTCACCACTAAAATCTTGAGGGATTTCAGTGCTGAGGATGGTGGTTTAAGGTCCTAAGAAGGAGAGGGTCATCCCCTCTCCTTATTGTCTTCAAAAAGTGTCATTGTAGCCTCATGTGTGAGCACCATTTTTAAGTTCATGTTGGCCATGTCTTAAGTGTTATTTATGCTTATTTTTCCATGATATAGCACTATTTTTAATTGGTTTAGACACACCATGCTTTCTTTGCATACTTGTCGTGTACTGCCATGATTTGCCTTAACATGCTTTATGCTTTGAGCCTTGTTTCTAGCATGTTTTTGGCTTGGCTTTGTGAAGCTTTTATGCTTGTTTTGATATGCTTGAGGACTGTTTTTGGTTATTTGGGTCATCCATGCTTTGCTTTGTATAGCTACCATGTAATCCCCCTTGTAGGCCTTAAGCATCGGACCCTCTAGCATGCTATCCTTGCATCATTTCAGTGGTTTAGAACCACTTGTCATGTCATTTCAGTCCTTGTGGTATGCTTGTATGCTTGCATTTGATGCCGCTTTAATGTGTTAAAAGGTTGGTGTTTCATGCTCCATGTTTATGCTATTGTGTATGCCTTTAGGATTAGATCATTTAGATGCCATCTAAGTGGTTTTTGGGGCTTACTTGTGCATGATTTAGGACTGTTTTGATTCACTTTGGTCATTTGCTTAATGTGTCATATGACCATAGTTTAAGTCCTTGGGCTTGGTTGCATGCCTTGCTTGCATTGGTAGGTTGATTTGGCATCATCTTCTACATGTTTTCAAAGCTTATCGTGTATGTGTAGACACCCCATTTTTGACTGCCCTTAAGACTTGGGCACTACTGATGGTTTACTTGTTAGAGAAAAGTGTGCAGTGCACAGGTTCAGTTTCTTCGGCAAAGAGAGAGGCAAATCTTAACTTCATACCCCATTGTGGACCAAAATTATTTTGATGGTTTTTATACCTTAAAACCCTCTCTTTCAAAACATTTTTGAAATAAAATTCCCACGATGTTCCGACGCTCGCATTTCGGTAAATGTTGCGCTTTTCGGTAAACCGAGCAAGGACAAAGGGGAGATGAATGAAAGAGAGATGAAATCTTTGAAAAATCTTTCAAAACACCTTACTTAGGGGTTTGAAGTTGAAGAAAAGAGGAGAAGAGGGGAGAAAACTAGTTTGGGAGAAGTTCAGCATGAATCCGTGTAGGAGAAAGACGAGCGGTCATCGCTAAAACAAGCTTATCTGTCTATACACTTGGATTTGAGCTATGAGGCCACCATCGTTGAAAAGAAGACTTCCGGGGCTTCGTTTTGCACTCAAGAATCTCTCAAATCCAAGTCCGGTGGGGAGATATGGTTGGTTGAAATAGGGATCACCCGTTGGATCGAATCTGCGGCTTCACCAAAAAGGGCATAACTTTTTCCACAGGAGGAATTTTAATGCAAGGTTTGCGCCATTGGAAAGCTAACTTCCGCGGCTTCAATCTGGACATCCACCGGCACTTTTTGACCTTACCAGCTGCCTACCGGCCATCCATTTATCCGACCGGCACAAAAGATTGCCTACGCCAAAAGTGCCTGTAACTTCGATTTTGATGATATTTATCAATACACTGTGGAAGATATTTTCAATTGGGATATTTCGACCAAAAGCTCTTATTTTGACATATATAGGGCCTTATATCTCATATGGCTTGGGGGGAGAACAAAAAAAGAAAATCTTGGGAGCTTCTCACTCCAAAAAACCTCTCTCTCTCTAGAAATTTCAAAGCAAAATTTCAGCCCTCTTCCTCTTCCTTGGTGTAGGTTGGATTTTTTGGAGCAAAAAACCAGATATAGACATACATATTTGATATATACACCTATATCCCTCCATCTCTCACTATATCTCTTCCATTCAACCATTAAACACCCTTGTTCTTGGGCCTTTTCTTCATCACTACCAAGCACCACCATCACCACTCCATTTCCAGCAGCAAGGAGGGGTTTTTCAGAGGCTTAGAAGCAACATTCCTTGGTCCAAGAGGTAGCAAAGAAGTGATCTTCAAGGGTAAGACCATTTTCCCTCTTTTGTAGTACTTTTTTTGCACCATTGCTTAGGCCTATTTTCTTACTGTTTTGGGCTCCAACCATAACTGAAAGGGGCATTCTTTTGAGCCATTCTTCATGTTTGTTTAAGGGCTCAACCCTGTTTGAGCCCTCCATAGTACACTTGCTTCAATACTCCTTGGTATGCCTCATTTTTGCATGAAATTTCTAGCCTATGTGTGATCTGTTTTTGAGCATAATGTAAACTGTAAGTAGGCTCATTTTGAGCCCTTCTTCAACATTGAAGAAGGGCTCAACTTTGTTTGGGACCCCTATCTTGCACTTGCTTCATAATCTCTTCTATTTACCGTAATTTTGCATGCTTTGTTAGCCTATCTTGCTTCTGTTTTTGGGCCATTATCAGAACTGGGAGGGGTCATATTTTGACCCCCTGGACATATTTCATTAAGGGTCTTTGGCTGTTTGATGCATGTTTTGTATACTTCATGTTATAGCTCTCTTGTGGCCTTAATCTTGCATTGCATTTTGAGCATGTTTGCATATTGATTTGGGGGCTGTCATATACTGTGAGTAGTCATACTTTTGGTCCCTCATCAGTGTTGTAGAAGGGACTTTTCCTTTTTGGGCTTTTCATCATACACTTGCCATGTAAATCATGCTAGCTAGTCAAAATCACATGCTAATTTAGCCAAGCATGCTAGCTTATTTTGGCTACATTTCATACATGTTTTAGCATTATTTTGGGCTGCATGAGGACTGTTTGTGGCTGTCTTCTTCATTCGAGCATCGCTTTGCATGCTTATAGTGTATTGCATCTCACTAGCTTTAGTGCTTAAGTCCTTAACAATGCATTACATAAATGTTTGCATGCTTTGGAGTCATTTTGGAGTCATTGGGCATGCCATTTCAGATCTGAAACATGCATCATTATATGCTATGTTTCATCATTTGCCATGCCTTGTTAGAGTTGCATGTTGTATCTTAGGATAGATCCATGCATTGGACATGTTTGTGTGCATTTCGGTTACCTCATTTCATTTAATGGCCGCTGATTTTGGCATGCTTGCGAGCTACCCATGTTAGTTTAAGTCCATCGTTGCATGTTGCTGCATGCCATGTTTATTTACATGTTTAGGTTGCGCGCCTAGCATACATTGCTCATTTGCATATTCATGTTGCATACTTAGCCGCCATGCCTAGGTTGCATTCCATTGAGCATGCATCCCTCGCCTCTTGATCAACCATGATTGAGGTTGGGTCCCTTGTATGTTTTGTGTTGCATGCATTTTTATATTGAAATGCAATCTTGGTTCCTTGGGTTATCATGCATCAAGATGCATAATTGATGGCCCAAGAACCAAGGGTCATGCTCCCTTGAGTCCCAAACATGATAGGGAAGCATTGGCCATGCTTACATATGCCTAAAAATTCATGCCATGCACTGCTTGTCTCTTCATCCAAAAATCTATCATCAGAATTTTGTGCCGACCGGCAGTATAGAGTGCCGACTGACACTTTATGCGTAGCCGATAACCTCTCAAGAAGCCGGTGATCATTTTACATGGCCGGTGGCCATCCCATCCAACCGGTGGTGTACAGCATCATTCAAAGAAGGTGTTCTGGGACTTTGGCATTTTTTGGAGAGACAGGGCAGTAAGAACAGAGACAGCAGTGTCATGATGTGGGTTTCCGGGCGAATCGGATTCAAGCATGCATCATTCGCGCATCCCGAGGCAGGGCTGAGGCCCCTCCTTTTTTTGTTATATACTGAATTTAATTTGATAATTAGAAATTTCTGTAATAATTAATTTATTCTGTATTTGGACTGTACTATTTAGGACTGTATATTCTTTTGGTCCCTCCGTGTGAGGGCATAATTGTAATAAGTGTGTGTGGGTGTGTGCATGTCTTCCAACCCCCACTTCTTTCTTCCCTTTTATTTACCTGCTTACGATGGTAGATTAGGGCACGTCTATTTTTAGCATACCTTATGCAATGCATGCGTGCATCCATGCATTTGTTTACATGCACCGGGCTTGGTACATCATACAAACCGCATTGTATTTTCAATTCCAAATTGAATACGTGCATCGAATAAAGTGCATTTCACATGCCATTTTTAGGGTTAGCCGAACCTATCCTAATTACATGTTGTATGCGATGCATTAGTCACTCTAACATGAACTAGGGCATGCATGTTTGCTAACTAGTTTATTGTTTTGGCACGGAGTACGATGTAAGTATTTATGCTTTAGCATATCGCATGCGTGTGAATGTTAACATGACAGTAGGCTTACCATGTGGCTAAATGCTTATATGAGATAAACTGCTTGAATGCCTGTGGGTGGAGGTTGGATTGCTTGAGTTGGAAAACTCGTTGAAATTCGTATTTTAGCCTACTTGCGAGTAGCAAATTCCAAAGCATTTTCAAAACGAACGGATATGCAATGTTTATTTCCAATTTAGGCGATTTGGTCTATACTTGTTTACTGCGCGCATAACATAGTAATTCTAGGTTAATAATTGGAATAAGAGCATGTAATGTTTTCAAAATCGGATATCACGGTTAGTAGAGGCCGGTCTTTGGACCGGGCGAAAGGGGATGCTCATAGCTGACCTTCCCCGATTGTACCCAAGCTCCCGAGCCAAGACCACTTTGGTGATGACGGACATGTGGCCTTCGGCACCGAGTCAGGGTTTCCTAAATTTCCCATTTTAAATATTTAGGTGGCGACTCTGTAATCTGGCAAAGCAGTCCATATTTGGCACTACTTTTCAAAAAATCTGTTTTCTCAAACGATTTGCCGGATTTGGACTCTTTGGTTCAGATGTAGAACCGTGACAATCGAGTCCGAACTGTAGTGACCCCAATATGAACGGAACGGGACTTAACCCTCCCGGGGCATTCGGGGACATCTACAGTTTCTGGCGACTCTGCTGGGGATTTTAGAGAGCTTGACTCGAACTCGTGATATCCTGTTTTGACTACACTTATGTGTTTCTTTGCATTGCATGTGCATTGATGCGCCTAGGACACCGTGTTGGCCATCTGCTATTCTGGCGGTTCTTTGGAGTCTTGTCTTGTCAAGGCATGACCATAAGGTGACCGGCTATGCTCGCCAAGATGAGAACACAAACCCCGGTTTTACCAAGGCACCCTTTTTGACCATTCGACCTAGTGCATATCGAAATCTATAGTGACCATTCCAAACTTGGAAAAGTTGCTTACCCGATATAGGTTGTTTGAAACCGCTGCGTGCGTAGTGAAACCCTAGCTCCTGACAAAATAGGACAGGGAAACCCTACCCCAACATAGGGGTGTATTGGCTTTCATTTACTTGCTATGTGCTTTTAGAGTGTATCTCTACAGGGAATGCATATACCGCTTAGTCTGCGTATCCCACTGCGGGCACCAAAGATCGATATTTTGAGAATCAGTTATATCTGCGGGTATCAGATTCAGATTTAGGGCAGTGATTTCGGGGAACAATGATCAGGAATAGAATACAGTCGTTCAGCTTTGCTCATACCCATTCTAGTGAAGTTGAGCTGAGATGCTGTCTGTTTTCTCTTTTGCTAGGTAGTCCTGGAATCATAGCTTCAGAAGGCTCCACTATCCCTCGGGTACATTGGACTAGCGTTAATAGACTTTGTTAAGTCAGAAATTCAATTCAAGGGCAACCAGTGTTCTTTCGCTGAGGCAAGGCAAAGAAAGGCCAGTTAGGGCTCACCGGTTCATCTGATCTGACAACACCAACACATCATCACAGAACTGATGGCACAGGTTCAAGAATTTGTAGCGTGATAGCGGTAAATCGTGGAAGCGCCATGCAGCCGAGACCCAGATTGAAACGCAGCGCCCATCTGAACATCTGCCGCATCCACCTTCAGACCCCAACCAACTTTGATCCACTTCCGCCATTGAAGATTTACAGGTTCAATCCCCAAGAAGGGTTGGCTCAAGCTCGAGTTGTCGGGCCCCGTGCGACCTATTGAGAGGTTTCAACCCTTTCATGTTGATGAGTTCAATCCATTGCGAAAATTGCGAGCCTTGAGAAGCAATTCAAAAGGCACAAGGCCTTAACTCCATTCCCGACATTGAGGATGGGCACATTGAGTTCGCGTGCGGCTCCTGCATGATTCAAAATGCCATATATTGACCGCTTCGATGGGTTTGGAGATCCGATGGTACATATCCGAATTTTCTTGGATGTCCCTGGCCGATGGGTCCGACTAAGCCACGTAAACTCTCTCAGATGGAAGAACCTCCGGGTGTAGCAGCCACTTGGTACGCTAAGTTGGAAGATAAAGTGAAGCAAAACTGGGAAGAACTGGCTGAGGCCTTTGTCGATCAGTATTCGTACAACACCCAAGTTGAAATGACCATCCAAGAGCTTGAAGCAACCCGCCAGAACCCAAAAGAGCCTTTTATGGAATTTGTTGCCAGGTGGAGAGCAAAGGCAGCACAGATGATGGATCGTCGCCCTTCGGAGAGGGATCAAGTACAGATGATGGTGCGAAACCTCGAGCATGATATGTTGCAAAAGTTGATAGTAGCTCCGCTATTCACTTTCAAGAGTTTGCATGAACTGGGGGTTCAGGTCGAGAACGCGTTCAACAGTGGGATCATTCCCAGAACAAGTGAACCGACAAGGAGGGTGATTTCAGGGAATACCAATGCTCGTAGTAGCGCTATTCCCAAACCCGCCGAAATCAATACAGTTGCCACAACTGACCCTTTTGCCAAACCAAGCCTACAAACAGCTGGCCCAGCCCGAGCTCAGGGCAGAACTTTTACCCCCCTCTATATGAGCTTGACTAGCGCACTAAAAGTCTTGATAGAAAGAGGGCATCTTAAACCCCTCGATCCTCAACCTCTTCCTGACCCACTCCCAGCCAGACATAACCCTTCCAAGTACTGTATGTACCATCGGCGGTCATGGCACCGACCGTTGTTACGCTTTCATTCATGAGATCCAAAATCTCATTGACAACCAAACGATAGCTCCACCTTCAGACCCCAATGACCAAATACCTCATCCACATCTCAATCTAATCCACACACTGGCCGTCCCTTACGACCCCAGCGTATATATCACCCCAGCCCATTTGCCCAAACCGAAGGTGTTTATCCCAGAGAGCCTGGACTTATGCATGATGGGTGCATTTGAACTCCAATCATCTCAAACCCATGAACCCACTACTCCTGAGCTGATGAGGATGATCGAAGATCTTCAAAGAACTGTGGCAGATCTGGCCTTTGGAGTTTTGGCTCCGTCATCAACCGCATCACATACTAAGGAGTTCATGTCAAAATGCTCCTTAACCTTGGGACGGCTGCATTGGGAGAAGGCCAATCTCTTAGCAAAGTGGAGACCAGTGATAAGAGCAAGGCAGGGGCAAGCATTAGTCCCCGTGAACATCTTCAGTGGGCTGCTGAGGCTTTGAAAGCCGAGGGACTGAACGAAGAGCAAGTCCTCGCAATTGTTGGAAAAATTGTAGATGACACTTTTGCCACTCAAATTAGGGGCAGTTCGAATCAAGGGGCGATCCGGGAGAAGGGCCTTTGTACCAGGAATATTCCTTTCAACTCTAGCCCCGTACTTGGAAGAGACCAGCAAACCCAACAAGACTGTTAATCCCTTTGTGCATCCAAAGAAAAGCCACAAACCTCAAAATACCCACCTCGGGGCCAGAGGGTGTTTACCCCACTATACATGTCACTATCAGCGGCCTTGAGGGTCCTAATAAAAAAGGGGCACCTGAAACCCCTAGAGCTACGGCCATTGCCAAATAAACTTCCTCCCATGATCCGGCCAAGTATTGTGCCTTCCATCAACAAGTTGGCCACGCCATCGATAGTTGTTACCGTCTTCGCCATGAAATACAAGATCCGATTGATAAAGGAGTTATCGTCGCACTGCACTCGCAAAGTCTATCGACCGGATCGGTGAACTTGGGGATAATGTGATGTGATCGAGATGAACCACCATGGTAGCGTTTCGCTTTACTTTAGATGTGGTGGACGACATGCACTGTTTTGAGCAATGTACAAATGCTGTTAATTTTGCTTTCTGACTTGGGTATTGGGTCAGTTTTGTTGTGTCGCTTTGAGTCTGTCTCCTTATTTTGAGTCAGTCTTTTTATTTCAGGTCTGTCTTGTTGTATCGAGTCAGTCCTGTTTTGTTGAAGTCAGGTGATTCCGGGAATGTTACCTCGGACATCACCATCTTGTTTTGTGTTTGTCTTTTTGCTTTCTTTTGAGACTGTTTCTGTCAGGGAGCCAGTTGTGCCAACAGATCTTGAATGAAACAGCAGTGATTTTCACACTCTCGTGTTTGCTTCTGCCGTGTGCCAGTTGTACCAGAAATTCCAAATGAGACGGCAGTATTTGACTAAAAGCTGGGCCTTTTCTGGGCCTTGAATTCATTGCATTGACCTAAGTTTTTCAAAACTTTTTGAACATTATGGTGAAAACAAAGAGGAAGGAATTCCTCGGGATTTTCAAAACTTTGATCAATTTGAGAGAAAGAGAGACATGCTAAACCCTTAATGCTTGAGATTATGCTTGTTAATGTGAGTATTGAGAAGGATCCTGGCTTGATCCAGATTGGTCCTACACTGTCTTCAGCGCGAGCGATTAGTCGCTTTCTTAAAAGATTTCAAAAAATGTTTTGCGCAGTCCTGTGAAGACCTGTGTGGAATCGCTCTTGAGATTGCATGGATTAGGATCGCTCTCAGCCTCGAGACTCGACCTCCTTTGCTTTCAAACCGTGAACCTGGAGTCAGAGTGTTCAACGGTCACCCGCAACATAAGGCCTGTGTGGCCGTATTTGAAGCAACCCTCGAACTAGAAGACAAAGATGTCAGATGTGCTTGAAGAGCCGAAGATGAGTCCTCTTGCAAATCAACAGCCACTGTCCTGGATACAGAGAGGCTTCAAAACCCTACAAACATTTGGCATGGACAAAGCTACACTTTTACCCTTTGAGAGGCTCGCTGGGCCGAAAACCCGGAAGGGCGACCCAGGCAAAAGTTAGAGCAAAGAAAAGAATGAAAAAAGAAAAAAGAGAAAAAAAATTCAAAGATACAAAAATGCAAAAAGAAAAGAAAAGAAAAATGCAAAAAAACAAAAGAAGAAGAAAAAGGAAAGAAAAGAATAGAAAAAAGGAAAAGAAAGAAGAACAAAGCTCGCAAGGTCGAAAACCTGCAATAGGCGCCTTGGCAAAAGTTAGAGCATAAAAATGAGAGGTTAAATACCCGAGTGTACCTTAACCCCGAACTACGTAAGGCTTGATTCCCATGTTTGGGATACGTGGCGACTTCATTCAAGTCCACCAGAAACAATTCAAATTCGATTGTGTCCATGCGATGGTTCCGTCATCTTTGTCTTCTCTCAGATCTAAGAGTCTGGTTGTGTTCGCCGCTCCGAGGATCGACTACAAGTACGCCGCGATGCTATCCAAACAAGGGCAACTTTCCTTGCCATTCAAGACGCCGGTGTCACTTCAAACAAGGGCAACTTTCCGTTGCCATGCAAGTGTCCTTCGACAAGGGCAATTTTCCATTGCTTATGGATCCGAGGTTGCATCTCGAGAGTAGGTTCCGTGCTTGTTGAGCATTGGCCGCTTGAAAAAAAAATAATAGTTTTGAGAATTTTACCGAGGTTGACTACGTACCACCAGCGAGATGGCCATGATCTGCACCAATGTTTCAAATTGCGTCCACGAGATTCAGGACCTCGCTGTCAAAAAAAATATTCTGCCTCCGAAGACCCAACGTCACAACCAACCCACTCCCCGCACATAACCAAGACCCACCACCCAAAAGAGTCAACCTCATCCAAACTGGGGTCGTGTCCTACGATCCTAGTATCTATATTACTCCCTCTCACCTACCCAAGCCAGAGGTAATCCTTCCTGACTGCACTGACTTGTGCATGTTGGATACCTTCACAACCCAATCTGAGCCAAAGGTGGTGACCATCGAACATGGAATGTGGCAGGTTTCAGAAGAAGAAAAGAATTATTGAGTGCAGGATGGAAATACCGAATCTAGCCGAAGAGCCTATGATCCGGCGGATACATCCTATCAAGGCCGATCTAAGTTGAGTGTAGGGCGCCGAAAAAGCTGAACTGCGCATGATTCGGGGAGACAGACTTGAACAAGGGGCAGATAATCTGACAACAGTGGAAGAGGACTTTGCCAACCTCCGGTTCTTCAACGACCAGGAATCAGAGGATGTAACAGTAAACTGGTTTGGATATGAGGAGTCGACGGAAGTTATCGGATGGTTAGATGATCAGCCAGATGTCGTGGAACTTCAGCCAGAGCAAGGCCCGGTAGGGGCAGGGGTATTAATGATGACCGGAAGGGCCGAGAGTCAGAATGAATTGCCGGAGAGCGCCGGTACAAAGAATTTCGCTCGGGATCAAGATATTGTGAAAATTGAACAACGAATCGTGCTAACGCGCGAGGAGCAAGAGAAGAAGTGGGATTCTAAAAGAATCCAGAAAGCCAAGAACCATGAAGAGATTGAAAGTGTCGCGAAAGCACGAGGATATCTTTGTGAGCATATGGGATGAAAGTACCGAGAGTACAAACTTGCCGGAACCAGATAGTTGTCTGTTGAATGCTAGCGGGATGTGGTGGGAAAACGATGACTTATGTCTTGCCCACACGGATGAAGATTAGGTAGGCGCCCAACCAGATGATACCTGGTACCTCGACGAGGTGGACCACATGACCAGGAGCGGGCGGTATTTCAAGCCCCCACACCTCGACCAACCTGAAGCATCTGGGAAAGATAAAGAGGCTGAGAAACAGAGAGAGAAGCAAATTGAAGAAGAAGCTGTACTGAGACAGTTAAAGAAGATACAGGCAGACATCTCCATCTGGGGACTGCTTATGGCGTCAAGGGTACATAGACAGGCCGTCCTATCTGCTATGGACAAGGCCAAACTCTCCATTGATACTACACCAGAGCAGCTGGTTGGGCTGGTTTTTCCGGGAGGAGGTTCCCCGGCATTAACCTTTTCAGACAAAGAACTGCCGCCTGAGGGCGTAAATCATAACAAACCCCTCTACATCTCCGTGGAATGTAGAGATAAGTGGATACCGGTGGTACTAGTTGATACCGGGTCTGCTATCAACGTCTGCCCAGCCAGAACAGCATATGCAATCGGGTTGAAACCCGCGGACTTCATACCAACCACTCAGGTGATCAAAGCTTACGATAATACCAGCAGGGAAGTGATGGGGACTGTCAAGGTTCAGACCCAGGTTGGTCCAGGACAACACAACATCGAATTCCATGTCTTGGACGTTCCCGCAACCTTCAACTTGCTCTTGGGGCGGCCGTGGTTGCACCAAGTAAAGGCAGTCTCTTCCACTCTACACCAGGTGTTGAAATACCCTCACGGGAAGGGGGTAGCTATTGTTTTCGGAAACTCATCCATCCATCCGCCGCCAGAAGTGTCTACACCAGTTTTGGAAATCGAGCATGGCACGGAGGATGTGTTCTTATCGGGGTTCACTTTGGCAGAGGCCCGGGTAGTGCAGAATATTATGGCTGTGAATGAAGGTGTGTACGTCAGTGCTCAATCCGTCTACCTCATGAACAAGCTACAACATATCCCTGGGATGGGATTAGGGAGAAGTGGCAGGAAAGGGGTCGCAGCATTGGCCGAAGTGCCACACAACCCGCATACCTTTGGACTGGGTTACCTGCCCACCAAAGAGGACTGGGTGAGGAAAGGAAAAGAAATGGCCGGTAGAGCCAGAGCGAAGCAGGCTGGGAAGCCTTTTGAATTAATGCATAGGCCCATCCAGGGTACCCTGAACAGACGCTTTGTCCAGGAGGGGGAGGACTTTCCATTTTGCGGCTTCCCAGAGCCATGGTTAAACGCGGAGAAGAAGCGCGTACCAGGCTTCGAGATCTTCTTCAACTTGCAACTACTTGGGGATGACGTTGCCACAGAGCAGACAGACCCATCAGCTGAGGTTGAGCAGAATAAAGTAGTGGATCCTGAGGGCACATAATTGGAAATGGGGGTAGCACTGGCATGTCTCCTCTCTGATCCTCAGATCGACCAAGAGTGCTTGGGGGATAACTTCGTGGTTTCCATGATTGGGGATGGAACTTGTGGGCCTACCAGCTATCTTGGATGCATCAATCGCACCTCTCTCACTGGCAAGACGAGGAGGATTTTTGTCCAAAGAAGACTGGTCAGTAGTGAGCGAATCTGATTCCACCGAGTCTTGTGAGTCGGAATCAGTTCCACTGACCGAAGTCTGAAGTCTGTACTCTGGGAAACTAACCCGATGCCACGATCTGTCTAGGTCGTCTTTTTCCTTTTCATTTGAGTCTGTTGTAACCAATGAATCGGACGATTTGGATGTGCCTAATGAGAATGAACTATCTGTGGTTTCCGAGTACTTTTCTGTGCCCTTGATTTATTGTATTAATTCAGACTTTCAAAACTTTGATGAAAACGACGAGGACGAAGTTCCTCCGGTTTTACAACGTTTAATTGAACAAGAGCAAGAGAGATTTGTCAAACCATTGATGGATGAAGTCATTACCGTGAACATTGGTACTGAGGAGGACCTGCGGCTGGTCCAGATCGGGTCCACGTTGTCTTCAGAGGAACATGAGCGCTTAGTCGCTTTATTAAAAGATTTCAAAGATGTTTTCGTATGGTCCTATGAAGACATGCCTGGAATCGATCCTGAGATTGTACAGCATTGGATCCCTCTTGACCCCGAGGCCCGACCTGTCAAGCAGAAACTCAGAAGGATCCGCCCGGACTGGGCTCTTAAGATTAAGGAAGAGGTCACCAAGCAAATCGACGCAGGCTTCCTGCTGGTATCTGAATATCCGACTTGGTTGGCCAACATTGTTCCGGTGCCGAAGAAAGATGGCAGGATCCGGGTGTGTGTAGACTTCAGGGATTTGAACAGAGCTAGTCCGAAGGACGACTTTCCCTTACCGCACATCGATGAGTTGGTAGACTTCACAGCAGGGCATGCATTGCTCTCATTCATGGATGGCTTCTCGGGATACAACCAGATAGTGATGGCCCCTGAAGATAGGGAAAAGACTGCATTCACCACCCCGTGGGGGACATACTGCTACCGGGTAATGCCGTTTGGGTTGAAGAACGCTGGGGCTACTTATCAACGGGCCGCGACCACAATACTACATGATATGATCCACAAAGAGGTTGAGGTGTATGTGGACGACATGATTGTCAAGTCCAAGGAAAGAGAGGGCCACTACACCGCCTTGCACAAGTTTTTCCAAAGGATCAGGGAATTCCGGTTGCGGCTAAACCCTCAGAAATGTACATTTGGTGTTACAGCGGGAAAAATGCTGGGGTTTCTGATTACACAAAGAGGCATCGAGGTCGATCCTTCCAAAATCAAGGCCATCTTAGAAATGCCACCACCAAGGACTGAAAAGGAGGTGCGAGGCTTTCTGGGTAAAGTGCAATTCATAAGACGGTTTATTTCAAAACTAACCTTGACTTGTGAACCACTTTTTGGCCTCCTCAAGAAAGGAAAGAAGTTCCAATGGGACGGCCGATGTCAAGCTGCATTTGAACAGATCAAAGAATATCTACAGAACCCACCTGTTTTATCGCCACCAGAACCGGGGAAACCGTTGATTTTGTATCTGTCAGTAACTGAAACTACAATGGGCTGCATGCTTGCGCAAGAATCAGAAGATAAGGTAGAGAAAGCCATCTACTATTTGGGCAAAAAGATGCAAGGCTTGCTTAGCTCTGGTATGGGCTACCAGGAAGCTGCGGCACTACCTATTAGCTCACTCTGTAATGTTGGTTTCACGACTTGATCCCATCAAATATCTCTTCGAGAAACCAGCAGTTACGGGTAAGCTAGCTCGTTGGTTGCTGTTGCTCTCCGAATTTGATCTCACGTACGTAACACGCAAGTCAGTGAAAGGAAGAAGCGATGGGCGAGTTCCTGCCGACCACCCGGTTGAGGATGAAGCGATTGAGTACTGTTCGGATGAATCAATTTTTCATATCGACGATGAAACTTGGACGATGTACTTTGACGGAGCGTCAAATCAACATGGGTATGGGATAGGAGTGTTGCTGATAGCACCCGACAATTCCCGTATCCCTCTCGCCTTCAAACTCCGATTCAAAGTCTCGAACAATGAAGCAGAATATGAGGCGTGTATCGCTGGTCTAGAAGCAGCCCTGGAACTAGGGGCAAGACGACTGGACGTCATTGGGGATTCGAACCTTGTTGTGTCTCAAGCTAAAGGAGACTGGAAAGTGAAAGAGGAAAAGATGATGATGTATCACCAAACCTTGGATTTGCTGATTCCTCGGTTTGAGAAGCTAAGTTTTACTCATCTACTAAGAGAGAACAACAGGTTCGCAGATTCTTTAGCAACTCTATCATCTATGATAGACATCCCGTGTGGAGTCCGAATGCGTCCAGTCATCATCGACCAGAAATTTGCACCTGCCTATGAGTCGATTGCAGCCATAGATGAAGTTCAGGACGAACACCCCTGGTATTACGACATCTGGAACTTCTTGGAGAAAGAAGCATACCCGCCAGGGGTAAATGCCAAAGATAAAAGGGCAATCAGGAGAATGACAGTCCAGTTCATCATCTGCGGAGGTAAACTGTATAAACGGGGTCGTCTGGGAATGCATAAACTGTGCGTTGATGCCGAAGAGTCAAAGCGTTTGATGGAAGCCATCCATGGGGGAGAATGTGGTGCGCACATGAATGGGGTAATGTTGGCGTGGAAGATTCTCAGACAGGGTTATTACTGGTCCACCATGGAAGAGGATTGTATTAGTTTCGTCTGGCGATGTCACAAGTGTCAAATTCATGCAAATCGCATGAACATTCCGCCATCAAAACTGTATAACATGATTTCGCCATGGCCGTTTTCTGTCTGGGGAATTGATGTAATCGGAGCTGTCACGCCAAAGGGGTCGAATGGGCATGAGTTCATCTTAGTAGCGATAGATTATTTCACAAAGTGGGTCGAAGCCCAATCTTATGCGGTGTTGAAGGCTTCGCACATCGCGAAATTTATCAGGAACAACATTATCTGTCGCTACGGGGTCCCAAATGAAATCGTTTCAGACAATGGTTCCCACTTCAAGAAGGAGGTGATTGATTTGTTGGAAAAATACAATGTGGCTTTTCATAAGTCGTCTACCTACCGGCCGCAAACTAATGGAGCAGTTGAGGCCGCCAACAAGAATATCAAGCGCATACTACAGAAGATGGTGGAAACCTACCGGGACTGGCCAGATAAGCTGCCGTTTGCTCTGTGGGGCTACAGGACTTCAATCAGAACTTCTACTGGGGCGACTCCGTACTCATTGGTTTATGGGATGGAGGCCGTTCTGCCTATTGAGATTGAGGTCCCGTCATTACGAGTATTGGCTGAGTGCCAGATAGCCGAAGCGGATTGGCAGCAAAGCAGATTTGAAGAACTCATGCTTTTCGATGAAAGAAGGTTGAAAGCACTGTACCACGTCCAAGGTTATCAACGCAGAATCGCCCGGGCTTTTAACAAGAAGGTTAAGTCCAGGAATTTGAAAGAAGGAGATTTGGTACTCAAAGACAACCGAGCCCCCATCCACGACCCGAGGGGCAAGTTCAGACCCAATTGGACTGGTCCCTACATTATCAAGTCAATATGGTCTAGTGGAGCTGTGGTTCTGATGGATCTAGGTGGCTTGGAGTTTTCCCAACTGATCAACATGGACAAGTTGAAGAAATACCACCCCTGAGAGGCTCGCTAGGCCAAAAACCCGAAAGGGCGACCTAGGCAAAATTCAGAGCATAGAAAATTTGAAATTATAAAAACTGAGCTCGCAAGGTTGAAAACCCACAAAGGGCGGCCTTGGCAAAAGTTAGAGCGCAAAAGGAAAGTAAAAATACCCGAGCGAACCTAAGCCTGAACTACGTAAGGCTTGATTCCCATCTTCGGGATACATAGGCAGCTTCATCCTGAAGTTCAGCCACAATCTTTTCCCCGATCAACTTTGTCCATTTGATCATCTCAGTCATCTCTATCCATCATCATTTATCGTGATCTCTGGTACAGTGCTATTCAGACTATGGGCAACTTTCTGTTGCAATGAAGTGTTGCGGTACCATTCAGACTGGGGGCAACTTTCCGTTGCCACATTATCCATGACTATCGGTAGGGCAACTTTCCGATTGCTAGGATCGGGGTTGTGCATCTCGTTGTGAGATCTCGGGCTGTCGATTCGATCCATATCGAAAAAAATTTTGAAAAGTTTTAATAAAAGTTGACTTTACTCAAAATTAATCTTTTTACAACTAAGATCATTTTTGGACCAAAGCAGGGAATCTTTAGTACCACAACCTTCAATTTCATTGATTTCAAAACAGAGTTCTCTCACTCTTGCATACAATTGAAGTTGCTTTTTATTACACTCATAACGAAAACTTGAAAGTACTAATAAAGCAATAAATCTGGGGCACGGTCAAGTCAGGTGTCCCTGCGCCCCCTTCCAGAGCTGGTTGAAGCCTTTGACGCCAACCTAGGCCCAATCTGTGCCTCTTCGTTGAGCCAATCCCAGCACTCGTCAGATAAATTGCAACTGAAAATAGGGGCGGGGGGCAGGAGCTCTCTAGTCCTCCAAGCCGTAGTGTGTCGGGCAAAGTGTGCATCTCGGACCGGGAAAGTGACCGGATACTCAATCCCCTCCGGAGGGCAAGTCTGATCATGACCAAACTGACGCAGAATATGAAATGGGAAGTAGAATACACAGTGAGTCAAGCCGATCAACCGGATCCCCGTATCCTGGAACATGCTATAGCTCATTGCCGAAAAGTTAAGCCAAGGGCAGCGCTACGCAATGCGTTCAGCTGACAAAATTGCACATCCATTCAAACCACCATCCTTCGTCAAGGGCGTCAACTAGGCGTTGTCGAAAGAAGTAGCCGCGGGCTGAGTAAGTAGGGCAAGAGTCCACAACTTGCAGTTTATCCATCAACCAAACCTGGGGAGGTATGTAAAATGAGAGAATAAAGAATAGAGAGATGTGCGATGAGAGAAAAGTAAGATGAGGGTTTTGTGAGAAAAACCGAGCCTGAGGGCCGAATGATGTGAGCAAATACATATGTGAGCTTGGGTGGGAAACATTACCTGCAGTAGTAGTGGACTCCCCGCAAACCTGGTTGTCTCTTGGCGGTAGAAAGCATCCAAACCTAGCAGTGTCTCGGCCAATGTCATGGCGATACAACTCTTTTCTTCCCTCAAGCCTTGAGCGACTTCAATCAAACGGATGTTAGCTCCTCCGAAGCCCGAGACAAACAGAAAATGAGATAGCATGCAGAAGCAGAGCGCATGTTGTCGGAAACCTTGCTAATGATGGTCGCTGCGGTCACCGGCATCAGAGAATCGGTAAATCAGGCTCGGGATATCCAACATCCCGTTACAAATCAGAGATCGAGCATCATGTGCGTTGAGACCGCACATCCGCCCTAAAGCTTGGGCGTGGCCAAAACGAGACTGAGGCAAGATCTCTTCTGAGCGTTAAGACTCCATCAAGACTTGAAACTCTTCGAAAGTGGGACATACCTCTTGCCCTCCGAAGCTAAAGACATGCGTCGCCGGGTTCCAAAATCTCATTGCGGCATGGAGGAAAGGAAGGTGCGATGAGTCCCAACAGTAAATAGTGCATTCAAGCCGAAACCCCGGAAGTTCAACTTTTCCGAGCCATCTAAAGAAGAGATCCAAGATGTGAGATTTTCGGCAAGAAATGCCTCCATTTTTGTGCAAAGCAGTGATGAAATGAATGGGTTCCAAAGTTGGAGCTTTATAGGGGGGTAAAACACTATTCGAGGACACGTGTCACAAATCTAGGAGTTGCAGGAAAGGTGGCCGGCCGGCCACCTATTCTAGCAGGCCGGCCACCTTTGTTTCAAAAATT
The DNA here is from genome assembly GCA_025200525.1 of Camellia lanceoleosa. Taxonomy (NCBI): domain Eukaryota; kingdom Viridiplantae; phylum Streptophyta; class Magnoliopsida; order Ericales; family Theaceae; genus Camellia; species Camellia lanceoleosa. Next base: position 186,296,777 of record CM045766.1, read on the forward strand.
GGCCGGCCGGCCACCCTTCAGTCCCCAAGTGCAAAATGTGGCCGGCCAAGCATTGGTCCTGTTCTGCCCTCCGGAAGGAAGTTTGAGGCATTTCTATGCATCGGGGATGTCGAAGGCCTCCATTTCTCTCAGTTTCGGATGCGTTCCATCATCCAAATCGTCCATCCGAAGTACGCTTTGTTGTATTTTGCTTATCAAGTTGTTGCTTTGTTTATCGAGTTGTAAGTTTTGTCGAGCTGTCGCATTTTGTGTTTTGAGTTGTTACTCTTTGTTTACACAATCTTGTTAAGTCCTGTTTATTGGGTCGTTAACATTATTGTATTTTGCTTATCGAGTTGTAAACTTGCTAAGATTCTGTTATTTCTTAGTGAGTCGAGTTGTTTGATTTGTTGCGTCGGTTCATTACCTAACCCGGTAAATACACAAGGCACATTCCCATTCAATTCCATTTTTGTGCAAAATGATGCGATGCGATGCTAGGAATTTCAAATACAACATCTTTTCAAAAGTTGTTTCATTCCATCATGTTTTACAACAAGATAAAGGTACAAGTTTTACAGAAAATAAAACTGCCTAACAATATGCAAAGTGCTACAAACTACTAGCAAAAAGTAAAATAAAGCAGGAAATAGCATCAATATCCTCGAGAGCGGAAATGAGGGGGCCCCCTTATCCTCTTCTGCGGGACAACCTCTGCACCATCATTACCATCCGGGTCGGAGCTGTCACCCTCAGGATCCCCCTCAGCCTCGTCTCCACTCCCGGAACCAAGGCCGGAGCCCCCCTTCTCAGCAGATGTCTCTGACTCACGATCTGTGACCTCCTCCTCCTCCTCCTCATCAGGCTCTGCCTCTATAACATGTGCCCTACGTCTGCGAGACGACCCCGCTCCTCGAGCTCCCCGGTAAGGCCTAGATGGCCCTGCTCCCTGAGAAGGCCTGGATGGCCTAGCTCCTCGAAAGGGCCCAGATGGCCCAGCACCTTGACCTCTCTGAGAAGGCCCGGGTGGCCCAACCCGCGACGGTGCATAGACAGGAGGCATCTGAAAGTGAAGAGGTCAACACATCAGTTCAAATATGAAAAGCAGATGCAAGTACAATATGTGAGTGAGGTGTGTGTCAGATGTGCTCTACACAGCCTATCAATACAGCAGAATGTTCAAAACCAGTATGTCATCAGAAATATGCTAAATACAGGGAAGATGAACAGTACCTGCATACCCATAATGGCCAGTTGTGCCTCCCTCCGTAGGATCATGCCCTCGAATGTGGCCAGCATCCTAAGTATCTCATCCGTGTACTCAACCAGAGGCTACACATACAAATGCAAAACTATCAGCGAAGGAATGAATGTCCAAGTAATCTGACTGATAAATCAAAGCGGTAAAATATACCGGGAGTGAATCAGGATCCCTGACATATCTGTGATCAGGAAGAGGAGGCTCCAGCGAGACCTGGTAAGGAGTCCCGAATCGCCAACTCGTCAACTCGGTCGGCATGTCTGGCCACCCAAGATGAGGAAGAGTCGGAGGGATCGGGGGAATCGACCCACCCCCACCTCGAGATGTACCAGCCCTGCTGGAAGAGGGGATATCCGTGGCACGAGTCCGACTCGAAGATGGTACATCGCCGGGCCTCGTGGCGAACCGCACTTCCGTCAAGGAGGCATCGGATATGTGACGATAAGTGGCGTAGTCCGTCCGTAAGGTCTGACAAAGCATCGGTGCCCTGCATAGCACTAACGACCTCCTGGGTAGAGATTCTATCGGCAGTCCGCATAGTGGCTGGAGGTGCGGCAGGAGGGTCTTGAGAAGTGTACCCCCATACCTAGAGCAGAAAGCGTTCCCCCAGGAACCACGCCCTACCAACCGGTCCTTCAAGCAGGAACCTGTATTGGGAGTTACCTGCTCCTCCGGGATACTGAAATCGGAGACCATCGCCTAAGACCGCCCAGGGCTGCCACGTGATCTGCGGATAACCAGTGCATCAATCAGAAATCAGGAATATACAGGGCAAATCAAAGATGAAAACGGAAAAGAACTGAGAGTTCTGAAATACCTCTGTCGTCCGAACAGTGTCAAAATACTGTCGTAGGTAGAAGAGAGTCTCTCGAGGTCTCGGTCGGTACTCGCCCTCGAATACCAGTGAAAACGGGGTCATAAGGGGCACTGCCACCTCCATCTCTGGGGCTAACGTCGGAAAATATACGTAGACCCATAGCTGAGAAAAGCAATGCAGAATGTAAATACAAAGTGCTGAGGGCAAAATACAGAATGTAAAGTGCGTTGTGTGTGCAATGAACATGTAATGAGGAGCAGAAATGTAAATCAAGAGGACAGAACGTATCTCCCAGGCTTTCCAATAGCCTCCGAGTAAGTCTCCCCGCCCGCGAGAGGCTGTGCTCATATAGCAATAAAGGGTAGCCAGGCCGGCGCCACCCCAGTCGTACCGACTGACCTGTGATAGGTCCACTAGAGCACTCAAAAGATACAACCCAACAGTGTTCCCCCTATCGGCAAACAGAGTGGTGCCAAAGAGGAACATAAGGAAACCGCTGGTGTACTGCTCAACCTCCTCAGGAGACTCGGGCTCCATCTCCGGCCTCAGCAGGGAAGAACCAGTGTCTGGGACTCTCCCGAAGCTCTGTCCACAGTGGGCGGGCCCCAATGAGATCTACCAGGCCTCCCATTCGCCCATATCCTCGTCATAAGGAATGGGCCAACCTCCTATGTCTAGGCCAGTAAGTGCAGCAAAGTCTAGCGGGGTCATGGTCAGATCCCCGGTGGCGGAAAAATAGAAGGAATTGGTGGTGTCCCACCATCTCTCTACCAAAGCGGCTAACAATGTCCTACTAGCAGGACAACGTGATAACCCTATGCAGAATGCTCCGAACCCTGTTGAATCAACCAAATCCCGGACAGCCTCCGGAAGCTTGGTATACCACTCTCTCGCAGCAGTGGAGCCGTATCCTCGCACGGTACGAGAGCCAACCTGTATTCAGAATGAATGCATGTGTCAGTATCAAATGAATAAGCCGTGTGCAAATAAATGAGTTGTGTGCAAATGAAATGAATGAGCTGTGTGCAAACGCAAGTAAATGGACTGTGTGTTCAGAAAATCAATATGGGCTACGTGTTCATCTCAAATATCTGGGTTGTGTGTTCAGAAAATCAGAGTTTTGGGACTGTGTGTTCTACTCTCAATCAATATGGGCTGCGTGTTCATCTCAAATATCTGGGCTGTGTGTTCAGAAAATCAGTGTTCTTGGACTGTGTGTTCAGAAAATCAATATGGGCTGCGTGTTCATCTCAAATATCTGGGTTGTGTGTTCAGAAAATCAGAGTTTTGGGACTGTGTGTTCTACTCTCAATCAATATGGGCTGCGTGTTCATCTCAAATATCTGGGCTGTGTGTTCAGAAAATCAGTGTTCTTGGACTGTGTGTTCAAAAAATCAAAATATGGGCTGCGTGTTCATCTCAAATAAATGGACTGTGTGTTCAGAAAATCAAAATATGGGCTGCGTGTTCATCTCAAATATCTGGGCTGTGTGTTCAGAAAATCAATATGGGCTGCGTGTTCATCTCAAATATCTGGGCTGTGTGTTCAGAAAATCAGAGTTTTGGGACTGTGTGTTCTACTCTCAATCAGTGGGTTGTGTGTTCACCATCAACTTGGGCTGTGTGTTCACCATCAACTTGGACTGCGCGTTCAGAAAATCAGAGTTTGGGATTGTGTGTTCTACTCTCAATCAGTGTGGGCTGTGTGTTAACCATCAACTTAGACTGCGCGTTCAGAAAATCAGAGTTTGGGACTGTGTGTTCTACTCTCAATCAGTGTGGGCTATGTGTTCACCATCGACTTGGGTATGTGTTGAAAATCGAGTTAAGGGTGTGTGTTCTACTCTTAGTCGATTATGTGTCGTGTGTTCACCTTCAAATTCGGGCTGTGTGTTCGACAATTCAGTGTTTGAGCCGTGAGTTCAATTCTTAACTAATGTGTACCGTGCGTTCACAATCAATCAATGAGCCTAGTGTTCAGAAATTCAAGTGTTTAAGCCACATGTTCAGAATGCAAACAAAGTACTATGTCATAAGCTAAACTGTGTGTTCAAGGATGACAAAGGTATGAAATGCACGAAAAATACAGAAAATTGAGTAAAATACCTCTCGTGCGTCATAAGAAAGGTGATGCTCCGGCTCTCGTAGAAGTAGATCTTCGGGTACCCGATCATTGAAGTCAGTAAAATGACGAAAAATGGCCCGAAGGGCGTGTCTGACAGGCGTATCTCTCGGGAATAAATGGTCGGACTCTCGGGGACAAGGACATGATATCCGGCTCATCCCCAGCACCTGGAGGACCTCCACTATGAGGGAAATTACCCGCCATTTCGAAAAATCTGCAAAAAGGAGCAAAAATGAGCCAAAATTAGAAAAAGTCAACAAAAGTCAACGCTCGGGAAATAGAAAAGTCAACAAAAGTCAACTCCCGAGAAAATCTCCAAAATATTGAGACAAACTTACCTCAAGTGGTGAAAATGAGAAAAGAAGCCCCGAAATTAAAATTTAATCGGTCCAAAGTGCTTAAAATCGAATGTTTTTGCGAAAACAACTTGCGTGGGAGGCTGAAAAACGCGTATAAAGTGCAGATCTGAAGGAAAAAATGGTTTGGGAAGCAAGGGGAGGAGTTTTCGCAGCTATGGGTGTGATCTCGGATTGAAGGGATGAGAGGATATAAAGAAAATGAGGCAAAAAGACAAAACTGCCCCCTGTTTTGGACAGGTGGCCGGCCGGCCACCTTTTCTGGCTGGCCGGCCATTTGCTTTTTGGCAACTGGCCGGTGGCATCCCCTTGGGCAACCACCTGGCCGGTGGTGTTCCCCACTTGCTCACCTAGCTCTCTGCAAATTTTGAGGAAGATCGGAGTTCCCGGGACCTGAAAAAGTTCAAGAAAAGTGCACTTTCTGGTGCGAAATTGCTCACGGAACCCATTCTTGAAATTGCTCTTCGAACTTCCGCAATTTCTGACATGTGTCTCATTATTACTCATCAAAATCAGAGTGTATCCTTTTTGAACATGTTGTAACCTCTCCGAGAGGTGAACCGAAGGCTTGATCGAGTCGCCTTCGCCGAAATCTTGGCGTTTCCTAGCTCGTTGTTTCGCAACAAGCGGCATACGATTTATCTCGTTTGCATTGTCGTGCACGTAACTTGCATTCTCATTAGCATTTTGCATTGTCATGCATGTTTTCTTGGTCTACCATACCTCATTGCTCGAGCATGCGTTGTATCGCGTTCCTTTCTCGCATTGCGATGCATTCACTTTCGCCGACCTTTGCGTGTGTCAAACTTTCGGAATCACAGAATCACATTGAATATATGTTGTTAGCATATTGTTCTTGTTGAATTTCTCTCTTTTGCAAGCCGCGATATTGTATGTACGGTTCATTTGAAATTTGGTGCGACCCGACCGAATCGTCGAGTATCGTATCTTCTCCGTGTGAGCGACGCGAAATTGAATAATTCTCCGCATTCCTAACTGCATGAAATGTAGTTGTTGCTTTACATTCTTGCTTAAAACTGTTGCATCTATTTGCGAATACTTGCTTCATTACAGCTTGCTGCACTTGCATGATCATTAAGTTACATCTAGCTCCGTGCATATCACTTTGCATTTTGCCCCCTTTGCCTACGGGCACGCCTGCGGGCATATTTCTGTTCGTCTTGTATGATTGTCTAAGTCTTCGGCCTTGTCAAAAATGGGTCGTCTCTGGGCTTTGACATTCACTCCCGTCACTTGTGACTTCCGAGTTCTGTCAAAGAGGGGCAACTGTAGACACCCCATTTTTGACCAACCTTAAGACTCAGACGTCACCGATTGAGCGCTCGGTGATGTTGCATATTGTGCTCATTCAGAAGTTTCAGAGTCGCGGCCGTAAGCCCTGCCTCCGGACTTCCGAACTCTCTTCTATACCTTGCCTCGGTTTGCGAACCAGACTCGGTTTTCTCTGTTTCTCTTCCTAAAGGGAGGGAGAGGTCCCGTAGACCATTTCTCAGTGGCCGTAGGCTACATTTCGTGGCCGTAGGCCATTTTGCCCATTTCGGAGTCCGGTTCCCGGTTTTCGAAGCCGTCAGGCTGTGTGCCTCAGTTCGGGACCGTCTAACCATCTCTGATTCCTCCGGTTTTTGGCATACATCTTATTTCTCCCTTTTGAGGGACACCAAGGTCTGAGAGACCCACTTCGTGGCCGAATGCCACTTTCGATTATATGACCTATTTTCGGGATCTGACTGCGTGTTTTGGCCCCCGAGCATTCGTTTTGCATCGGTTTTCGTTCATTTTTGGCAGGTACCTCTGTTTTATCACCAGGAAGGTCACTGAAGGGTGGGAGGCTAACAATTGTCTCAGCAACCAGTTATGCTCCTCCGGCGCCCTCTGACGCCCGTTTTTCTCACTTCCGAGCCAATGTTGACCACCCTAGGGCCATTTTCTTCAACCCCAAACCACATATTTGTGTTGTAGACACATGGGAGGACCCTAAAAGTCTATGGTCGGCCAGTAACTCAATTTGAACCTTTTGAACCCCTTCTAAAAGTGGCTTGTTGTCTCTCTGTTATCGATTGCGATTTCAACCACAGGGCCTTGTTGAGAGACACAGGAGGACACCAATATCCGTGGCCGGCGAAAATCAACTTTCCATTTGCCCCTTGGTAGGCCGCCATAGGGGAGTGTGACCTACACCTGCAACAAAAGTAGCAGGCCGGCCATGCTCCTTGGGAGGTATGCCTTACAGCTGTATAGCTGTTTCCCCCAAAATATCTGATTTCGGGGGACTTTTTGTATAGAAGAGAACTTAATCCCTTAAGCTACACACTTTGTCTCTCCCTCTCCCCTCCATCCTTACACACAACAGCAGCTCTAGCTCTCCCTCAAGGTTGGAAAATTTGCTCTCAAGCATAAAGACACATATCTCTCTCTATTCCTCTCATTTTCTCAAGTTTTGGCTCCATTTCTTCACTACCATCAAGCACCACCATCACCACTCCATTCCAGCTGCAAGGAGAGGTTTTTCAGAGGCTTAGAGGCAACATTCCTTGGTCCAAAAGGCAGCAAAGAATAGTCTTCAAGGGTAAGTTCACATTTCCCCTCTTTGTAGCACTTTTTTGTCCCATTTCTTAGCCCTATTTTCTTACTGTTTTGGGCTCCAACCCTAACTGAAAGGGTCATTCTTTTGAGCCATTCTTCATGTTTGTTTAAGGGCTCAACCCTGTTTGAGCCCCCCATTTGGTACTTGCTTCAATACCCTCTTGTATGCCATTATCTTGCATAGTATTTCTAGCCTATGTGTGATCTATTTTTGAGCATGATATAAAATGTGAGTGGGCTTATTTTGAGCCTCTATAAAATATTGTACAAGGTATCAACACTGTTGGGGGCCTACATGTTGTACTTACCATTATACCCCTCTTTGGCCCCCATTTTTGCATGCTTTTTTTAGGCTTATCTAGCTTCTGTTTCCGGCCATGATCAGAACTGAAAATGGCCATATTTTGACCTTCTTGGAATATCTCATTAAGGTTCTTTGGCTTTTTGGTGAATTCTTTGTATACCTCATGTTATAGCCTCTTGTTGGCCTTAATCTTGCATTGCATTTTGAGCATGTTTTCATACTGATTTGGGGCTTGTCATCTACTGTAAATGTTCATATTTTTAGTCCCTCTTCAGTGTTGTAGAAGGGTATTTTTCCATTTGGGCTTTGAATCTACCACTTGCTTCATAGCCTCCCTTACGGAGCCATTTTTGTATGCCATCTTAGCCTTACTTGTGATTGCTATTTGGCCATGTTTTTTTCTGTAAAAATGTGATTTTTGGGGCTGCCTTGCTTCTGATTTTTGATATCATGTACCAATTATGCATGTGTGGTATAGCTGTAGGCCATTTTATGCATTGAAATCCATGTTTCGGGATCGTTTCATACATCGGGTATTATTTCGCCTCATTTTGGGGCTGTTTTGCCTCTCGTTTTACCACTGATTTTTGCATGTTAGCATATCATATTCCATGTATTTGCCATGTCTCATTAGAGTGGCATTTCGGTGCCCGAGGGTCCGTTTTCGGTTTGCGTGCCCACGGGCACGCACTTCGAGGTATCTTGTTTTCATCTGATGGCCTCCTGTGTGAGTGTGGCTGAGGCTCCCTCATGTCGGTATAAGCCCATTATTGCATTGCGTATGCCATTTCATCCGTAGCATTGTGTATGCCCGGTTGTATATTACCTCGTGTAGCGTGTATGCCATTCCATGACATTGTGTATGTTAGGATTACATATTAGCTGCATTTCATGCATGTCATGCATATTGCATCGTGTTCGGGATAGGAGTTAGCCCGGGCTCGGGAAACGAGCGAACGCGTTTCGGCGACGAGCAGGTCTCAATCCCCAAGTCACCGACACTCCGAATTACTCGTGATGGAGTTAGGTTTTGTTGTAGTATTCATATGTATTCATCCTATATTGAGTTGTGCAATTCGGCTCCTCGACCATCATGCATCGATATGCGTGATTGGTGGCACGAGGATCGAGGCATGCATATATTTGTGAAATACATTGCTATGCCCCTTTCCTGCTCTCTGTTGCAGCAAAATGAAGAATCGATAACTTTTCGGGAATTGGCACGCATTTCGAGGAACATTGCAAACAGAGGCTAATTGGGGCATCCCAGTGGATCTCCACGCAAAGCAGCCCAAACATGCATCATATCATTATCCGGAGCGGAGTCAAGGCAGCCTCCCTGGCTTGCATGCCAGTTTACAGTTTTTCTTAGTTAATTTGTTAATTAATTAGGATTTTTCTGTAATATTCGGACTGTATTATTCTTTTATTTTGGGACCGTATTCTTTTATTCGGACCCTCTGCGCGAGGGCATAATTGTAATAAGTGTGGGTGAGTGTGATGTATGTCTTCCAACCACACGTCTTTCTTCCCTTTTATTTACCTGCTTACGATGGTTAGATGTAGGGCATGTTTCAATTAGCATACAGTATGACAGCATGTTTTGCATCATTCATTTGTTTTGCACGCACCGGGCTCGGCGCATCATACAAACTGCATTTGTATTTCAATTCCAAATTGAATATGTGTTAGTTGTAGCATCATCACATGCCATGTTTAGAATAGCCGAGCCTGCTATAGTTTGCATCTTTGCATGTGTTGCATTAGGCAATTCTATGCATTTAGGATCATGCATGATTTCTAACGAACTTCTGTTTTGGCTTGGAGTACTCGGTGAGTTTTATGCTTTAGCATCCTTGCATGCGTGTGAGTGACTGCCATGATAGCATGCTTACCATGAAGCTATGTGCTTATGTGATATAACTGCCTTGAATGCATGTGGGTGGAGGTTGAGTTACTTGAATTGGGACAATTCATCAAGTGTTTGTTTTAAGCCCACTAGATAGTGGCAAAATCATGTTTTCTAAGCCCACCCGAGAGTGACAAATCCACGTCTTAGCCTACCTGTGGGTAGCACCATCAAACCATTTTCAAACAAACAAACATGAAATGTTTTGTTCCAATTCAGGCGACTCAGTCTATACTTGTATGCTGTGCGCATCACATAGTAAATCTAGGCTAATAACCGGGATTAGAACGCACAATGTTTTCAAAATCAGATATCATGATTAGTAGAGGCCGGTCTCTGACCGGGCGAGCGGGGGTGCTCACGAAGTGACCTTCCCCAATCGTACCCAAGTTCCCGAGCCGAGGCAACTTTGGTGATGACGGACACGTGGCCTTTGGCACCGAGTCAGGATTTCCTAAATTTCCCATTTTAAAATATTTAGGTGGCGACTCTGTATCTGGCGAAGCAGTCCATGTTTGGCATTTCTTTCAAAAAAATCCGTTTTCAAAACGATTTGCCGGATTTGGACTCTTCGGTTCAAGATTGAGAATCGTAACATTTGAGTCCTTCGAACTGTAGTGACCCAATATTGAACCAGAACGGGGGGGATTCGCACTCCTTCCCCCGGGATACGTTTGGGGACGTCTACACGTGGGCACCTCCTTATCCAACAGATGTCTAAGTGTCACAGGGACTGGGTCAACGTGGGTTCCTTGGTGGTCCTGCCGTTTGGTTTTGTCTGCTGGGTTGTACTAACTAAATGCTCGTTTAGGCCATCCAAGGCAGTTGTGGATTGGGCTACCCCGGGCCATATGGGCCACACCCATCAATTATGATACATATTAGCAGTGGTAATGAGGTTACATATCAACTGGCCAACAATGTTAATTGATATATCATTTAATATCAATAGTGAAAGTTGAAAAATTTTTGATGCATATTGAGACAGCTGTAAGGCTTGGCATCAATTTAATTTCTTGTGAAACAAGAGAAACGCTCCATAGAATTTTTGTTTTTTATTTTTGTCTTTTGTTTTACTAGCAAATGAAAAAAACAAAATAAAGAATTACTTAGTTGTTTCTTACATTAGGTGGCACGAAAGACAAGAAATTTTTGGATAAAGTATGTCCAATTGAATTGACTATAACTATGAATTGGAAAAAAAATTAGTTGTATATTTTTAGAAAAAAAATAATATTTACACAAATAATTTAAAAATACAGACCATTTAAGTGCTTAATCATCCATTCCATAAAAGAAAAAAGGAAAAAGAAAAAAGAAAAAAAAGGGCTTAATCATAATGTTTATGTAATTGTTTGTAGTAATTACACATTCAAAACTTTTGCAGACAACAAACAAACCGCTTGAGCGCAAGAAAGCCCGCTTGAGCTCCAACCCACTCGAGTGTAGGAAATGCCGCTCGAGCATGGAAAACATCCCTCTAGTACTTTTGCAGACGTGCAAAGTACTGAGAGTTTACAAATCCTGCTCGAGCGCAAGAAAGGCCGCTCGAGCGAAAAACCAAAATTCTAGGCAACACAAGTTTTGAAAACCAAGCAACAAACCTGTTCCAAACACACTCAACGCGTCCAAATAACCAAATTTAAGGAGGAATAAAGAGCAAGGACAATGAACGACACACAAAAATCATAAACCTGAGTCCGGACTACCACAAGTGTCAGGTCAAAATTGGAATCACTATAAGTTATTTCATTTTTGATAACACACAACAGATAATATTACTTATAAATATGACATGTCCAATACCACATCAGTTATTTCATTACTTCACCTAGACAAAAAATAGACACTAGTACGGTTTCATATAAATCATAGCTTATCAGATCAATAATTGAATCATGAATCAAAATTTTAATTTTACAAATTGTAAGTCAAATAGTCGTAAAATTCAACACGAATTATAATATAAATAATAATATTACTTTAAACAATCACTTATATATTTTTAAAAAAATAATTAATTTTCATACATATTATGTTATATAAAGGCATGATTACATCATCTAATGGAACCACTAGATTTAACTGACCTGACCTAAATCATATTAAACCATGTCTGTTTTATAGATGCAATTTAGTTCAAAAACATAATGTATTTTAACATTTTTCTTTATTTGAACTCATGATTTTAAATAATAGTATCGAGATATGTATCAATCAATATTTGTCAATACATCATTGATAATAATAGTATCGGAATTATCTGATTCTAATATATAATGGCTAATATTTAAACCTTTGCTTGACTTGATCTAATTGAATCCTATCAAACCAAAATAATAACAAATCATGCATAAATTTTAATTATTTTTGTACTACACTCATAGAAGTTAAATTATGACATTTTCTCCCCCAAAAAAAAAAAGAAAAAAAATGAAAATAGGGATAAAAATTTGGCAAACCCAATAATTTCAAGACTCACAAAATAAATTGCAAAACATGAATCAAATAGTGAATCACATGATTCACCATCGATTTTAATATCAAAACAAATTCATCAATAAATTCGTATAGATTTATGCATAAATCATGAATTGAATAGTGAATCGTACGATTCTAACAACAAATACATAATTACATGAAGTATAACGTTTTTATCTTATTCCTTAACATGATTACAACTTTTCATCAACTCATAGAAGACTAATATAATATATATATATATATTAAAAAGACTATTATAAAACTTAGCACAATGCCATGTTCATAATTTGTCAAATTCAACCTTGTACTAATCTCTCAGTTGCATGGTTCGTTTTTGCAACTAGAATACTAAAATATTTATGTATGAAAACCATGTAGGTGTAACTTCAAAATCTAATTCTAAGAGCACTTTTCAAAACTTCACTTTGTATTAATGTACAATAACCTTGCAAATATACATATGCATACACACACACATCTTAATACCTTCTAAGCAATGGTTCTCTCTTCTATTTTCGTTCTATATTTGCAACTTACCATTGATACAAACCTAAAGGCCTCTTAACAACAATTGTTAGTAGCACTAGGAAGAAAATAATTGAAAAGAGAAAACATCACATACGATTGATATTAAAATGAAGAAAAGAAAAAGATAAACTATGGACTACACTTGCAAATGGTAAGATTTTTAAAGTAAAAATAATAATACGAAACTGAGTGCACCTATTTACCACTACAAAGAGAGAGGGGGGGGGATGGTTTTGGGGTTAACCTAATTAGGGAGTGAGGAGAAAAGGGTTAATGAGAAACCTTAAAATTAGAAAACATTTAGAACCAAATTAGAATACTATTTTGTTGCAGTTTCGAGCATTTATATATATTTTTCCTTCTTAATGGTGAATTTTTAAAACAAATATTTTCCACAGATCCATTCTTGTTAATATAGCAAACTATAAAAAGCCCTATCTACTTTCTTTTTAATTGCAGAGTCTGTTACGCCAAAGACTGACATTTACAGCTTAGGCGTCATCGTATTGCAATTAGTGACAAATAAATTGTACTCTCACAGAAACAGAAAGCACTTGGAAAACATAATCAATTAAGAGCCTAAGTTGAAAAAGCTGATCGACGAAAGTTTGCTAAGCTTGGGATGTTCAAAGAAGAAAGGCAAGAAAACTATTAAACTAGCACTTGATTGTCTTCATAGCAATAGACCAAATGCATCAGAAGTTGTTCAGAAGATAATTTTTTTAGAAAGAATAGGTATACAAACAACCTCAAATGCTTTACAGTTCTATAAATTTCTTTAAATGTAATTACTAGAATTTTTGTATTGGCAACCAAGCTAGACTGTGTTAGTAAGGCTTTTATGACTCGAGGAGAGTGAGGGGAAGCAACTTTATCATGATTACAATTTATATATATGTTGTTAGAGCATACATTTTACACTTTACTATTCTTTTTGAAATATATACATATATATTTGTTGGTTTGTCTCGTAATTATACTATATGTAAGATGCTAACTTTAGTATATTACTTAAAATGCAAAAATGAAATCTTTTACTCAACATAACTGCATATGTTATGTTGAGGACGACAAGAGTTTGCTAGGGTTTGCAACATAGAGAGGTTTGCTTTGTCTAGAATTCAAGTTCTAAGAAAACCAAAATAAGAGAAAGATTAGCACTGAGTTCATAGATATGATGTTTGCATAAATAAAGGACCCATTCAATTTACAGGGCAATAAATCTAACTATGCCGAACCATTCTCTCAATACCTGAAGTGTTCCAATCTATAATTACCACCATTGTTTTCAGAATTTGACTAGCCTAACAATTAGTGTCCATTGAATGCTGATATTATTTCCAAAGACTACTTAAGGAACTCTCGTTTTTCCATTATAGCTGTTTTCAAGTCATGAATGATTGTTTTTTCTTCCAATAACATCAACAAACACATCTTATCAACATAGTCCTATTTCTCTAAAATTTTGTGCCGCCTAGTGTCTACATAAGCATAAGCTTCTTGGGTTTAGGACACTAATTCTCAGTTACTTTTTACCGCAACGCAAATTTCCTATGCTACTTGTAGTGTTTTCATACATAGGCTTGTAATGATAATCACTACCATTAGCGTATAGTGTAAGCATTTCTTTCATGGTAGGACATTCCAATGGCAATGTCATGTTACAAGCTAAATATTTCCTCAGTCTAGAGTCAACTTTGGCAATCTTGAGAATCTGGTCACAAAACAGACCAAAGCTCATAAAAAATAACATAGTTAGAGAATGCAAAAACTTAGCAGGCTCCTTTCCCAAGCAAGCAAAAAAGACCATGATAAGATCAAAGAGAGAGTACCATTATACATACCAAGAGTGCAAAGTTGTTTTCAAGTGTCATAAAAGGTGCAATTAAAGATCACATATGTTGAGAAGATTAAATCACAAATCGGATAATATCCATGATACAATAATGAGATATGAGGCATATAAGGTTACAATTGGAGAAAACAGATTAAAGTTTCTAATTATAGGTTATTTTACAATTTTGTTCAAAAAGTGTATACAAGAGAGTTCACTCCATGTTTTTTATAATAACTTGAATCTTGTCATATTTTTTTTTATTAAAGTAGGCTATTAAATGCTTTTTAAAAAGGTTCCAACATTTTTTCCATTCCTGAATTGGACAAATGAATAGTTGGCAGGATTATATAGCCAACAAGTTTCAAGGCACTTTTTTGTTAATTACAAAAGAAACTATACTTTCAAATTTAGCCTACTATGGATGATGGCAAACTCATTCAAGAAACATTTCAAAGAAATCTACTTACTATGGTAATATCAAAGAAAAGAGAGAAGAACCGTCTCTTTGGACAATCTCTTTGAGATAAGATCGAAAGTCAGAGGCTTTGATTATGGTTTTCTGCTAGCTTTTATGGAGGTCAAGGAGGGAGGTTGATCTTCCATGGTGCGCCTAATGCCTTTGTCCAAGCCAATGCGACGGCAAGTGGAAGATTGGCCAAAGATTTTCCAATAAGAGTCTTCAGGCGAACCTTTCACCGGCGACAGGGAAGATGAAGGAGCGGATGGCCAAGGTGGACACGTAGCGGCATGGAAAAGGAAAGCCAAAGGGGTGCAGAAGCTGAAGGGGCAGGGGTTAGATCTCGTGCTGCTGCTCAAATGGAGCAAAAATTAAGGGATAGAGGGCTTAGGGAGGCCCCAAATAGGCCAATGAGGCATAGTGAGCCAAGTGTTATTTTGGGCCCAACTGATTTATATGATAAGGGCCAGAGGTTTATTAATCAGCACCCTAGTTCATCTTCTTCAAGAGATGGGCCAAGCTATAAGCAACAAATGGATTATACTGTTGGGCCTCAAAAAGTGGATGAGGTCTATTCGGATGAATTGGGCCCAGTGGGTAAATTGAATGGGTTTCATAGTTTCGAAAAGAGGATCCGAGATACAAATCGACCCAAATTGCTTAAAGATGAAAGGTGATCCATTGGAAATGAGGAGGTTCAGCGTCGATAGTCGTCTAGGGTGTGAAAGGATGTGGATGTTGATTGCGAGATGAATTCTCAGAGGAATAATTAGTTTCGACTAATGAGGGACGAGATTCAGCTAGGATAAGCCGACTTGGTGAATGGATTTGTCGAGGATTTGTAGAGAACAGAGGGGTATATAGAGGAGTAGGTCAATGATAAGATAGAGGATGTGAACAATGCTGATTTGTTGAGTCGCAAGGTAGATGAAGGGTGTTTCGAGCCTAACAAAGTGCTATAAGCTCTAAAAATTTATGAGTGTGAGGTGATCTCTGAGTTCGACTCTGGTTCAGGAGACGAGAGAGGTGATTAAGAAGAGTATGATTTTCAACTGTTTAATCTCTTTAAGAAACAGGTCACTGTTGAGGAGGAGGAGGAGGCTGAGGGTGTCTCCGAAACAATGTCAGTGACACTGTTATTCAAGATACCACAGCTCCAGCATATGAAAGGGGTAACATTGCTAGTCAAGTCTTTTCTTCTCTTGGGATAGGGTAGGGAGATCTCAGTGTCTTGGTCTTGATTGTTCTGTCAGGGGAGAAGATGACCAAGGAGTAATGCCGAATATCTCCAAAGCCATAAGGGATGGCTCTACCATTAATCCTGTGTCCTATAATGCTAACATTATTGTAGGCCAAGTAAATGATGCTCAAAAGGGAGATTCTGTTAATCATATGACTAGGAGAAGCTGTGTTTTTAGTGGGGTGAGGGATAGTGAGGTAGAAATAAAGCGCTAGTTGATGGAGTTAAGCAAGTATGCATCTTGTCCTACTGAGGAAAATGAAGTACCTCATTTCAAGCATTTGCTTCAAGTTATGGGGCTTTCGCTAGTAAGGTTAAATAGGAGAGATGGTGTTAGTGGAAATGAAAATAGTGTCACTAGAGGAGAGTATGCTAGAAGGAGAGGGGCTTCGATTAAAAGGGGGCTAGGGAGTTAAAGAATTTGGTGAGCACAATTAATTAGGAATGGCACCCTACGAAGCTTTATATGGAAGAAAATGTCGCTCTTCCGTGTGCTAGACCGAAGTTGGTGATAAATTGTGGTTCGGACCTGAGATTGTTCAATTGACAACAGAGAAAATTAAAACTATCCAAGAAAGGTTAATGACCGCGCAGAGTAGACAAAAGAGTTATGCAGACCACCGGTGAAGGGATTTAGAATTTGAAGTGGGTAATCATGTTTTTGTAAAAGTTACACCAATAAAGGGACACTCAAGATTTGGCAAAAAGGGTAAATTAGCACCCCGATATATTAGACCGTTTCAAATCCTAGAAAGAGTAGGTCCAGTAGCCTATCGTGTTGCTCTTCCGCCAAATATAGAGCAAGTGCGTAACGTGTTTCGTATATCAATGTTACGAAGTTATCTTCAAGATTCGTCCCATATTATAGACTATCAACAAATTGCTTTAGATGATAATTTGATTTATGAAGAGAAACTGTCACGACCCAAATTTGCCCCTAAAAGTTTGGTCCATGACCAGCCTGTGATTAGGCCTCAAAACAAAATTTCATAATAATATGTATTCAAATACGGGGCCTTAAGCGGAAGCAAATACCAACATAGATAAAATGCCCGTTGAACTTGTGCATACATGAAGATTTAGATTAACTTAAGTAATTAAATACGTTTCCATGTTTATAATAATCACAGAATTATAAAGATCTCACACACACATACACTTATATAAGACTCAATAAATTACATAATTCCCGATACAAAGTTAAGGCCTCAACGCGGAGGCGTAGCCCAGTTGGTTTGACAGAGAGGCGGACCACGATACAACCCTAGTGTTGATCCACGATGGCTCACCTACATATATATAAAATAAAAGGGGTGAGCTAACACCCAGTGAGTAATATTAAAGTATAGAGGTTAATGAATGATGTCCTTAACGTTAGGAAAACATATTCCATAATTTAGAAATGTAACGTAAATCTTGTTAAAACAAATCAAAATCCATGCTTTCTCAAATGGAATATATAATTCAAATCATCACAAAACATCTTGCGCGGTACGTGATACTAGAATCACTTTTCAAAATAGGACATCCATTCATGCACTTCAAATAACATTTCGTAAACATGAGTCATATAACGATGTAAACCATTCATGTTCATATCACAGTTCGGAACGACCTTGGGTCCACGTATAACAAAACGGCCTTAGGCCCAATCATATCTCAAACGACCTTAGGTCGAAACGTATCATATCGTATCACCGTATTTGATCATAGAGTAGGTGGAACATTGACATGTCTCCACCTCTCCTTGGGCCCAATTTATGTATGTATGGACTCAAGAGGTGTCTCGTACGGACTCTAGAGGTGACTCACACTGTAGCACTTAGTTCCGTACAGCACTTTGCTCCATACCAAAATGATTAGGTCTTAAAGACCGAACAAGTCATACCATGCCATAGCATAAGTGGAACATGAAAACAGAACAGTCTTGGGCCCACCATATTATATTATAACATTTCACATTTTTTTACTCATGGCTCATTTTACTTTTCTTGGAAACTTTGGTATTTTAACAAAATATGACATTTAGAGAATCGTATCACACATTAACCAAATATGATTATTTATAGAATCATGTCACTTATTAGTCAAAATAGATAATGAAGAACATATCTTTACTATACTATTACTCACAGTACTAGGCCTCTGGTAATAATGGGACGATGTCCTCATTGACCTACAAACACAATGCCCAGAGCATAACATGAGAATAAAACCAATCTCTTTCTTATTCTTTAATCAATTAGCCATGGTGGTTCTAAACTCATTACTCCTCAATATGTCATAATCCGTGTCTAGGAAAATAAGAGGAATCGAAAGGAAAATGGTTTAGAAGAAGAAATGGTATATAACTGGTAGATAGAAAGTGAGCAATCGTCACTATTTTGGGCATATCTATTTATATACTAAGAATTTGGGAGTGAGACCATCACCATTAAAAACTAGACTTCCAGGGCTTGAATTTAGGCTCAAGAATTACTCAAAACGGAGTCCGGATGTAAGAGATATGCTTATTTGAAGTTGGCCGAACAGAGCTGTTCCACACCTGCGGGAAACAGGGCCGCACGTGCGGGAATTGTGCCACATGTGCGGAAGAAGGTGCTTTTTTAGCATAATCAACTTTAGGGCTGGAAGTGGACTGTCGCACGTGTGGGAAAACCCGCCGCACGTGCGGCTCTAGGCAAAAACCAGTCCGAAAGTGGCTTTTTGTCTTGGAACCTCTCATTTTCAAAATTAAACTTCAATTTTATGTAAATCAAAGCCCAAAACTCTTTAATACATGATAAATCTCACATTATTAGCTTCCATCAAAAATCGTAACCCCAAAATACTACTCAATTTCCCAAGCACAAGAACAAGATTAAGAATTAGAACACAAAAGCATAAAGTAGCCATGGCTTGGGGTTCAAAGCTCACTTACATGGTGGAATCCTTTTTGGCCTCTTTAAGAACCATAAAACTCCTACAAGAAATTAAGTTGTAACATAAATTCATGCTATGTACAAAGATTTAATGTCTTCTTGCTTGAAGAAATAAAACCCATACATATAATCATAGAACTCAAGAAACTCACTCTTTAGCTCATGATCTTCAAGTATTGAGAGGGAAAATCTTACCTTAAGTCTTTAACATCACTTGTTCTTGCATAACCATGATGAATTCAAGCCAAGTCTTTGATTTCCTCTTCTATTCCTACTCTTTCTCCCTTCTTCTCTTTGAGTTCTCTCTAGAATTCTCTCTCCCCCTCTCTCTCTCACGTGTCTTCCTTTCTCCCTTAGATATTTTTGGGCTCCAAAAGATGAGTTCAACTCATATATCTCATATACATCTATACATTTAATTATATATAAGCTTATCACAAATTGGGAGAGCCAAACGCACCCTTACGAATCGTACAAAATCAAATTTCAATTAAACTTCTCAGATGACTCTAAAAATTACGTTGATCATAAATATGTACTCTATTCTAGTTTCTGAAGCCTCTAAGGCCTTCAACTTGCAATGCAAAGTTAACCACCCAAACATACCTTAACGAATCTGATGAAATAATTTCCAATTAATTTTCCCAAATAGCTCTAAAAATTCCCATTAACATATCTATGTACTTAATTCCAATTTCTGAACCCATCAAGATCGTCAATTCCAGTTTTAAAGTCGTAACTCAACAGATAATTCTTCAATTCGAACAGATATAATTAAATTAGAGCACACTAGCCCATAGGTAAATAAAGATAATTCCTTATACGCATTTTGGGGTTGTTACAGAAACCAATTCAGATTTTAGACCGACAGATGAAGCAGCTACGAAGTAAAGTAATTCCTATGGTAAAAGTGGAATGACAGGAAAATTATGAAAAAAGAAGGCACTTGGGGAAGAGATGAGGAAATGAGGCAACGGTACCCGGAATTATTTTCCAACTAAAGTAAACCAAGTTTGAGGGACCAAACTTATTTAAGGGGGAGGAGAGTGTAATAACCCGACCCTTCTACAACTTTAATTATATGTGTGATTATATACTTGATGAGAAATTTCATGTGAAATTGTGTTTAATTGTGTTAATTATATGCTTATGACATTATATCTGTCAATTATTAGAAAAACCTGTTAAAATTGAGACATTTGGATTAGATATCGGAAGCCTTAGAAGCGCAATAACCTGAAATTGACTTTACAGTTATGATCAACATGATTTTTAGGTCATAATATGAAGTTTTGTAAAAATTTGATTCGTAACAAATTAATTGAGCTAACCTTAGTTAACCTCAACTTGTAGACTAAAAAATAAGCCTTAGTTAGATATATATATATATATATAAGTCCATGAATTAGAGACAACTAAGGCAAAAACTATCTCCTGGAGATAGAGAAAGAGAAGAAGGGAAAAGAAAAAAAGAAAAAAAAGAAAAAAAAAGGGAAAATCAACTAAGATCTTGAAGAAGTTTGAAGGGATTCAAAATTAAAGTACAAGGTGAGTATAAATCAACTCCAATATCCTAAATCATTCCTCAATTGATGAGATTAAAGCCCTAAAATGAAGGTTTGCACTTATGAGAGTTAGGGTTTGACATCATAAGTTTGTTTGAATGAACATTCATATTGTTCTTTTTAGTTGGAGAGTTGATTCATGTATTGTGAGTTTCATTTGAAAGGAATCATCTTTTAATCTCTCATTATTTACATGCTTTGACTCCTATATGAATATACATGTTAGTATCTAGGTTGATTAATCATCAAGAGATAAAGGAATGGAAAGACATGTGAGTATTTGAAATGTATAGGTTTCATTAAAATGAGTTGTGAACTCTTTAAGCTTGAAATCCATGTTTATTATGTTTATATATTATGATATTCAAGAGAAATTGCTTGTATTTCACCATGGAAATATGTTTGGCAAGCCTAATTTTGATGGAGTTATGGGCGCCCAAGCGAGAGCCGCATACGCTGAGGATTCATGGTTGCGTCTTGAGGAACATACTTATATCGGGGCTCACAACCACACATGCGGAAAATAGGGGAGGAGAATTGAACTACATTGCAATAAAAGCACGTGCGGTGGGGACTTCCGCACGTACAGCTAAAGCTGGAAAATTCTGTTGCTTTCTTTCGCTATTTTCGACCCTCAGAATGTGTTAATATATCCATTTGATGTTTCTATAATGCATTTAATTACATGGAACTTAGCGAATCAAACATTTGATAAATAAGAGGAAATTAAGAATAAGTGATATACTTATGAGTTGTGTGCTATGTGTAGGGTACATATAGGAGGGGACCATTGTTCATCCTCATCACAGTGAGTGATAGTAGTATAATAACATATTTCGTTCACGTATCGAATTCATATATGTTATTCAATACTTAATTCATTCTTTTAGTTAATAACTTATGTTAGATGAGTTATGTTTGATGGAGCAATTGGAATGATTGAACATTGGCATAGGAGTTATGGACTCGAGGTCGTTCTGTTGTGCTATTATAATGAGCCTAAGGCCGTTCTGTATTTCATTGGGCCCAAGGCCGATTTGCTATAATAATAGGCCTAAGGCCGTTTTGTATTCCGTTGGGCCTAAGGCCGTTTTGCTATTATAATAGGCTTAAAGCCGTTCTATATTACGTTGGGCCTTAGGCCGTTTTGTCTTATGTGGGCCTAAGGCCGTTCAGGAAAGGAAATAAGAATAAAACCAACTTGTGATTTATAAATGTGCACCGCTAAATTATGCTCGTACTCTTAATTTGTTTGTATTGCTATCATTCACTGAGCCTTGTTCACTCTATTTTTTATGGATGTTTTGTAGGTAATCAGCTCGCAGGACAATCTTAGGTCAACCTAGGAGCCTTTTGCTGGACCCGTTTTGTTGAGTCACCTAAAATAACTCTTTTGTTTTTTTTGGGAAATCCGTATGATGGCATGTTTTGTCGGTATTTGGAAGAATAGACATATATATGTATATTGTCAATACCTAACTTTTGGGTTGTTATCCTTTTACAAATTCAGTCAATGTGAATCATGTATAGAATGTTATGTACTTATGTATGGTAACGCATTATGATCCTGGCATTTAGTCACAACTCAATGAATGTTTTATTCTATTATTTTGCTTCCGTCCAAACTTTTAGGGGCAAGTTTGGGTCGTGACACCTTGAGTAGGAAGTCAATTAGCAGTGTGGCTTGTATCGTAGTTCGAGAATGGGAGATATTGGGTACTCTTTGTGAGTTTGACTTGCATCTAGGTGAGTCTGTTGAGTTTGCAGCCTTGTTTTCAGTGGTTGTACAACCTACACTTGTGAACTAAGTGTTAGAATCACAGAAGGGTGACCTTGAGACGGAATCTCTCCGGGAGAAGATCTCCAATGAGAAGGTAGAGAAGGGCTTGAATATGTATCCCAACCAGAGTATGAGATACCGTGACTGTTTGTTTGTGTCGGAGTCTTGTTGAGAGGAAATACTCTGAGAGTTTCACCATTCGTGCCTTGTGGTGCATCCGGGAGGCACAAAGATGTATCACGACCTTAGTCGCCAGTTTTGGAAGAGGGGTATGAAGAGAGATATGGCAGTGTTTGTATCAAGATGTCTTACTTGTCAGCAAGTGAAGGCCGAGCATTAGAGACCAACGGGTTTGTTGTAACCCTTGCCTATAGCCAAGTGGAAATGGGAGCATGTTACAATAGACTTCGTTGTGGGTCTTTCTAAAACTTAACGGGGTAGTGATGCCATTTGGGTGGTAGTTGATCGGTTGACCAAGTCGGCGCACTTTATACCTATACGTGTGAGTGACTCAGTAAATTTCTTTATCGACTTGTATATTCGGGACATAGTGAGCTTGCACGGGGTCCCAGTAACGATTGTATCGGATAGAGATCTGCGTTTCATAACTCGGTTGTGGCAGAGCTTGCAGAGTGCCTTGGGCACTAGATTGACCTTTAGCACCGCGTATCATCCTTAAACTGATGGGCAATCCGAGCATACTATTCAAATCCTTGAGGATATACTTCGAGGTTGTGTCTTTGACTTTAAGGGGTCGTAGGAGAGGCACTTGCCCTTAATGGAGTTTGCCTATAACAATAGCTTCTAATCGAGTCTTAACATGGCACCATTTGAGACCTTATATGGCCGACCGTGTAGGTCCCCTGTGTGTTGGGCCGAGATGGGTGATACACCTTTGTTGGGTCTAGAGTTGGTTTGGGAAACGACGGAGAAAGTGACACTTATCCGTAAGCGGTTTCTTACAGCTCAGAGTCGTCAGAAAAGTTATGTCAACCGTAGGAGGAGACCTTTGTCTTTTGAGGTGGGAGATCATGTCTTTTTGAAGATATCACCTAGGCAGGGTTTGATGAGGTTTGGAAAGAGTGGGAAACTATCCCTTTGATTCATTGGGCCTTTTGAGATCCTTGAGCGGATTTGAGAGATAGCTTACCATTTGGCATTGCTGCCACAGTTTTCCAGGGTCCATGATGTGTTTCATATTAGCATGCTTCGGAAGTATGAGCTGGATCCATCGCATGTGTTGGATTGGACTGACTTAGAGGTAGATGAGGATGCCTCGTACGATGAGAGACCGGTGAGAGTCTTGGATACCCGGGACTAAGTCTTGCGAGGCAAGACAATTCCTTTAATAAAGGTATTATGGAAACATCACGGAGTAAAAGAAGCGACTTGAAAGCATGAATTGGAAGCCCGAGAGAAATATCTGGATTTGTTTGTTGGTGCCTGAACATACATTGAGATTTTAATTACGTTAATGAAATGTGATAACATTGTATATATTTTAAATTATGAAAACATTGTATATGTTATGGGAGTTTGGAAACATGGATTCAATATAAGTAATGTATATGCTTTGAGAATATGGAATATTGTAGGTGTTGTATCACTTTTTGAAGCATTGTATATATTGTGAAAATTTTGGAAAACTCGGATTCTGATTAAACATTGCAAATGTTTTGGGAAATTGTAAATTTCATTTTAATATGGGACTTGTGTATCGAGTCGATGAGAATGGATGACCGAAGAATGGGTCATGGTATTGAATTTGTGAGAATAACATTATTATGAATGGTCTGATGTTGATTTTGAACTTGATTTGTAATTTCGGGGACAAAATTCTTTAAGGGGGGAGGTTATAGCGATTCCGGTTTTGACCCGTCACTTTTTTGTATTCCAGACTCGGGTTTATGGTTTCTGAATGTTGTTCATTGTCTTTTCCTCTTTATTCCTCCTTAAATTTGGTTATTTGGGCATTTTGAGTGTGTTTGGAACATGTTGGTTAGTTAGTTTTCAAACCTTGTGCTGTCCAGAATTTTGGTCTTCCACTCGAGCGGCTCTTCTTGCGCTCGAGCGGGATTTGCAAACTCTCAGTACTTTGCACATCTACAAAAGTACTGGAGGGGTGTTTTCTATGCTCGAGCGGCATTTCCTACATTCGAGCGGGTGAGCGCTCGAACGTTGGTTTGTTATCTACAAAACTTTTGGATGTGTGTTTTCTACACTCAAGCGGTGAATTCTTGCGCTCGAGCGGTGAGCGTTTGTTGTGTCTTGACGCTCAAGCGACCTTTATTGAGCTCGAACGGAATAACTTTTTTGTGTCTGACACTCGAGCGTTAACTCTTCCGCTCAAGCGTACTGTGCGTCTATCAGATCGCAAAAATGACATTTTATATCACTTTTTCATTCTTCTCTCTCTCTCTCTCTCTCTAAAACTTCCCAAAAAACTAGATCTTGACTCTCTCTATCTAAAACACTCTCTCTTTCTCTACATTTTGGCCTAGATCCTTTGAGTTCTCTACCCTAGTATCTTTGAGAAAAAAGTTAGAGCATTCTAAGAGCTTCATTTTGATCCGATTAGAACTTGGTCTCGACGTTGTTAAGGTTTCTACCTTGCTTTGCTTGGTCTTCTCTTCTTGAGGTAAGGATTTTCTTCACTTTAATATGATTTTTAACTTAGTTATTTGTCGTTGTGTAACAATGGTGAGATTTGGGGTTAATATGAACAAACATAGGGTTTTGGTGTAAAATGAAAAGAGGGGTTTCTGGTGAATGAGAGATAAATGATTGTGGGGTTTGAAAATGATGTTGTATGGTGTCAAAATTGTTGATTTTGGTACTTGGTTGAGACTTGGGAAGAGAGGGAGTTCGCTCTAAAATGATTATGATATTTATTTTGTATGAATAAATGAAATTGGTGTTATAAATATGAAATTTGATGAGTATTGAATAAATTATGTCTTTAGATTGTATATCTATTTAAAAATAACTATATTGGGCTATCGGTGGAGGATGACTATAATTGTTGTAGAAATTGCATGAGGATCATGTTGTAAATACATTGTATATGGATGATTGTTCGGAAGGAGAAAGGGGATGTACTCCATGTATGATTATGTGTTTAAATACATTGTATATGTATGATTGTTTGGAAGGAGAAAGGGGATGTACTCCATTGTTTGGGAGGAGAAAGGGAATGAACTCCATTATAATTAAGTTGGTCGAACTGTCCTGGGTGAAAGTCCCGAAATTTATACATGGGTGCCGATCCCGCGGATGAAATTCCGTAAAGTGACAGATTGAAGTGTTTGTGTGGTAATTGTGTGATTGTGGAACCATTGAGTTGTAGTCTCAATTGAGTTATTAAAAGATAATGAAATTGGCTCATATATTAAAATGAATTGAGTGAGAATGGATTGAATATTTGGATTTGGTACCTTTTGACTATATAAAATATGAATGTTTTTGTCACAGGCATTATTTATGCATATTGTACTTATATCTTTGTTAAATCTCATATATCGTGTTAGATTATTCCTATTAGGTTGTGGCCCAAGGTAGTAGCTTGGAGGAAATTTGGAGCAAGAGCTTCATTTTTTTTTATAGTGTTTATTTTGTATAGCCAAGAGCTTAAGTTGTATTGAGTTAGACTATTCCTTTTGTTGTAACCAAGCAACGTCTTGGAAAGATGTACGCCCATAAGGCATTTATTTTGTTGATTATCAACTGATATTACATGCTATAGATTCAGGATGAACATATATGAATGTATATTATATGTGTTATATTTTGTAATGCAAACTCTGAGGAATGAAAGCATTTTGTTTCTATTATTCTTCCATTTATGAGTTGGGTTCATTATATTATTTTGGGGGCGTTACAGTTTTATTTTGTCGAAGGTTACTTGTATATTTGTTGTTTATTATGAAGATTCACATTGTACTTTAGTATGTATTTTATTTTTTAAAAAGTTAGTTGCATATTGTTATTTATTGTGAATATTCACATTGTATTTTGATTTTTGTTTCATTATTTTTAAAATTTTCACATTATAAAAAATTTAAAAATTCATAATTTGAGATATTCTCAGTAGAATGAGAGAGGGATTTTCTTTTTAAAATGAGAGAGATATTTTTTTCCATAAAATAAGGGAGTATTGTTATTTTTTATTGTGTATTAGTTTTAAAATGAAAATCTGTGCAAAAAATTAAAAAAATAATTTGATTATATTACATTAAACATGACCTAATAATATAATTCAAAAAATATAAGTTAAATGGAATAAAAACACTTAGAAAATTGATTTATCAGACCTTAGAATTATACCTATGTGATCTGTGTACCAAAAAAAAAAAAAAAATCACAAGTGTGTATCGTTTGTGTTTTGAGATAAATTTTTAAAAATTTTTTGAGAAGAGAGTTTAAAATTTTTTTTAGTTTGTTTGGTTATATAATTTGAAAATAATTTTAGAATTTGTGATAATTTGATATTTTGTTATATTTAAATAAATGTATGTGAGAGAAAAAGTAATTAAAAATGAGAGAAGAGAGAGAAAAAATAATTAGGGGTTGTTTGGGATTATCTAAATAAGTGTATTTTTTTGACTTTTTATAAAGGTCAAACCTGTTCGGTCGGGATCGGATTGACCGTCTTTATTGGGCCTGTGGGGCCCTACGGGTCCCGTTTTGAAAATTTGAACCGCTAAATGTATAGAACTCGTCGAGTACTACATGTCTGTAAAAAATCACGTTGATTGGATATCGATAGCTATGTGATCAAATCAGTTTTGTATAAAAAAAATAGACGGTGAAAAAATGAACGGTTGATAAAAAACTGTTTTGTTCACATAGCTATCGATATCCGATCAACGTGATTTTTAACAGGCATATAGTACTCGAGTTTTTACATATGAATTGAGCGGTTGATTATCAAAAGGACCCGTGGTGGGCCCCATAGGTCAACACAGACGTCCGTCCATGACTTTTTATAAAATATGAGTTGGGTATAGGTTGAGTTTGAAGTAATATAATAGAAAGATGATATGACTTAAATAATATGATGTGAATTTAAATAAAATAGGACTTTTTAACTTTTTTAACAAAATCTTAATTAATATATATGAGAGGGAAAATTATTTTATTATTTTTTTTTTCAAAAAATTTAAATCAAACAAAATTTTAAAAAGAATAATATTTGGGGTCCTAAAAATTGTGGCTCAAATGGCTCAAAATTTTCAATTTCGATAACTTTAATTTTCTTTTTTTTGCCTTTTTTTAACCTGATAAAGAAATTTGAGCCATTAAAGTCACCCAAATTCGGGCCCTATAACAGTGCTGTTTTAAAAATTATATCTGGGAGGTACAAGCCCCCACAAATTCAAAAGTCCCTTCCATTGGAAACCCAAGGATGTATCGAGTTCAGCTTTACTCAAATCAGAGCTAAAAATCGAAGAGGGAAAGTGAATTGCGGGGAAAAGAGAAATGGAATTGGATGATTGGGTGCTGAGCGCGGAAGAACTCGATTCCCTCGAAAGAGATGCTCTCAAACAGATCGCTCAGCGCAATTCTTCTTCTTCTTCCACCACATCTTGTTCTTACATGCAGCAGCAGCAGCAGCAGCAGCAACAACAACAACAACAACATTCTGCCCCTTTCAACCCGCACTGTGAACACACCCCGGCCAAGACCATCGACGAGTCTTGTCAAGATAACAAGGTCAAGCCCTATCCCCCGCTTATTTCATTCCCCTACGGTTATTTATTATATATATATAGGTTTGAATGTCTGTGTTTGTCAGTTTTATATCAATTGTTTTGGCCCAATTTCTCAATGACACTGTTTCAGCCTGCTTTCTACAATTACGCTTTTGCTGCTGGTTGTAATTCCACGTTTAAAATTTTGATTCAGCTAATTTCTCTAGCCTCTGCATCCCAGTCTAATTTAGCATGTAAAACTGGCTTTTCTTATGTTTGTGATGTTGCTTAAACTTGTTTTCAGTGTTTACTTCTTTTTTCAAGGCGTGTCAGATGTTTTCTGGCTCCAAAGGGTTTGGTCTATCTTGATAGAATTTGAATGTGCAAAACCGTCCCATTCATAAATGGCCATTGCAGGAAATGGGAGCCTAGTCCTCCCAACTATCTGTTAGGTTCAAAACTTATAGCACTCAATACAATAAATGCTATTTAATATATATTATTGAGTTATTTTACATACACAAGATGTGCAGAGAGAGCGAGAGAGAGAGAGAATTTGTTTCTTCTTATCACATTGAAAACCAAACTGTAACTTTGATTATTTACATCGGTCTGAATCATTCACTACATTAAACAGAAATGATGATCATAACTCTGATGAGTGCTATCAGCCAAGTGAATTTTTGCTCATAGGGATACCATTGTCACAGTTATGTCTTAAATTCACATTCATGATATATATATTTTTAAATTTGGGTTATTTACTATTTTTTTGACCGCCATTTTGTAAAGCAGGTAGTTGCTTCACCTACTGCATCTAGAGTATTACCTGGATCAGTGGAACAAAAAGTAATTGGTGAGTTACTTCCCATTATTTACTCATGTTTTTCTTCCTGCATTAGTTTGTTATACTCATTCACTTCTTCCTATTCTTATCGTGCATATGTCGCCGCTTTTCCCCCCAACAAGATGGTTGTTTGAAGGAACAGCCAAAGATATCCGTTAAGTTTTTTCTACATGCTACTGGAAACATCGCTGCAAAATTTATGTATGACCAGGTAATTATTTTATCTGCTTGCAAACTGTTTTATTTATATAAATTTTATTTTTGTTATCTTGTGTCTACATTTTACTTTATCTCACCAGGTACTTGTAGGAGCTTTCCGTAAGATCTCCAAAGCTAGTTGGAATGCGAAGGAGAGGTCTACTCTGTGTGTGTGTGTGGAAGAAATCGAAGTGTTGTTAGTTTGGTTTCTGACTTTGCTTTTGTTCTCAGAATGCATGATGATTTTCTGTTAAACTGCAGATTGTGGATGTTCCCCATCTCATCTTTGTCATCAGCTGAAAAAGTATTAAGTGAGATATCTGGTCTTAATGTTGAGGTAGCAAATGATTATTTTTCTTTACAAGTTTTCCAACTTATTACAGTTTCCCAAGGATGTTCCTTTTCTAGTTGTGAAATTTGTGTTTCATTTGGATTGAGGGGAAGTGAAGGGAAGTGCAGGACTTCCCTTGTTTGGGTGTTTGTTTAATAACTAGGAGGGGAAAGTGTTACGTTAGGAGGGCTGGTCAAACCACTCCGACTCTACGTTTTGTTCAATTCTGAAATTGGGTGGTTTTCGAGGGAAAGTGAAGGAAGTTAGTGATTATCATTTTCCCCTACATTCTAATAAAAGTGAGTTCTAGTTATGTCCTCTTCTATTTGCTTAAGAATAAAACATTCCTCACTTCCCTGTCCTTCCCGTTCTCTCCCAAATAATATTACTTCAACTTTCCTTTATTTTCCTTACCTCTATTATGCAAACAAGAGAAAGAGTAACCTTTCCCTCCACTTACTGAAATAAAAAGGAGTAATACTTCCCTGTCTTTTCTGCCTTTCTCTTACTTCCATACAAACATAGTAATGATTATGGTATGTTAGGACTCGCCCATTTGCTCTTGGAATTGACAGACCATTGGTATTTGTGGTTGCTTGGAAGTTACATAATGTCTGTTCATCCTTCACTGTTTGATTCTAATCTGCTAGGTAGAGAATTTAGATCCATTGGTGCGGCGTGCTATTGTGGCTGCCTCTGCTATTTCAGATCTTCAAGGTAAGTCATAACTTTTAAATGTGAGCGACTGCTATCAGTTTCTGTTAAGAATTCTATGATGAATGTTGGCCAACCAATTTTCCATTGACTTTTTATTGGCACAAAATATTGATCATTCATCCATGCAATAAAGCTTCATATATAGTGGATGTGCAAACTTGAAGAACAATAAATAAGCATTGCAGCTCTGTAGTCCTTGCTAGTTCTATGCTTTTTCTTGTTATATTTGCTAATTTTCAGAACATTCCAAAATTTATTAACTCCCTTGGAGACTTTTAAAACAATTTCCAACCAAGTACAATTTGTATATCAAGATACAAACAGGTTTCTATTACTTTCGGAAGTCTTACATTAAATACTTTGGTCACTCTGCAAACCCTTTTCTCTATATGCTGCAACAATGTAGTTAACTTGCTTGCTCTTATGTATTCCCCACAATCTCGATGAGCATTTATGTGTTTGTGTGTGGTTTGACCCAACCTTCGCATATACGTGAAGTAGATGGCTAGTTCGGCAACAATGTAGCTAACTTGCTTGCTCTTATGTATTTCCCACAATCTTGATGAGCATTTGTGTGTTTGTGTGTGTGTTCTATCCCACCCTTCGCATATACGTGAAGTAGATGACTAGTTGTACAATTACAGTTTATAAACTTATGCACTCGCTCTTTTCTCATGTTATTGGGGAGATTTTCTTATGTTTCTTTCTTTCAAGTCACAATCTGGTAGCATTAGGGGGCATCTCTTTTTGATAGGGGGACTTGAGCATATGCTTGATGAGTGGTCTAGGAATAGGTGCATGCTTTTTTCTTTTGTCAAGTTTTATTTTTTTTATTTTAAAGTTTATTATTATTATTTTCTTAAAGATGGGCCTAATGTGTAGAATTTCATGCCATTTTTTTTAGTTGTGTATGATAGAGCTGTGACTAGTGTGAGAACAATTGTAGTAGGGGCAAATAAATGAATTTCTAATGTAGGTTTATACTAAAAGAGTGAACATTAAGTAATTATCTTCTTGTATGAGGAATTGCTAAAAACATTTTACTCTTTACTCATTGTAGTGTAAAGGATTGGTCAAGCAAACAGGATATAGTTAATGGCTTAGTTATGGATGAATTTATTAGGCACATTCAAGAGGATGCCCTGTGGTGATGTTTGTTGCTAACATAGTTTTAATTGATGAGATTAAAGGAGTGAACTTTTGTGGAAATGCTTTAGAATGTGTGTTTGATTGGACGGACTGGAAAAGGGGGGATTAGAATCCATCGGACTTGAGTCCTGGGATTGGAATCCCCCGGACTATTTGGTTGGATTGGATATGTATCCTGTGTTTGTTTTTTCATGGGATTAGATATCCGGACTGTGAATCCCCCGGACTATTTTTAGTGAATCCAACGTTTGGTTGGACGGACTGGATAGAATAAATGAGCAAATGACTATTTTACCCTTATTTAATTGTTTTTAATTATTTTAATTATTTTAATATTTTAATTAAATTTGTTTTAATATTTTAATAAATGAACATATCTTTAATATTTTAATTATTTTTAGTTAGATTAAATAAAAAATTATTTTATTTTATTTTTTACACAATTAAATAAATTTATTTTTTTTTAAATAAATAAATAAATAAATAAAATATCAATAAAAATATATATTATTTTTTTTAATTAAGATTTTAAATAAATTTGTTTTAAAAAAAATAATAATCAAAAAATGAAATTAAATAAAACATCTATTAAATTTAAATAATGAAATTAAATAAAACATAAACAAAATTTTAAAATAAAACATCAATAAAATATCCATAAAAAATTATTTCAAAAAATTAAATAAATAAAACATCAATAAAAAGTTAAATAAAATTATTTTATTTTTAAATTGAGACATTTAAATTTTATTGAATTTTATTAAATATAATACATAATTAAATAGTAGAGGGTCAAAATGATCATTTTATCATCTAATCCAAACAGTGATTAGTCCCCCACTTTCTGTCCCCCCCTCAGGACAGGATAGTCCCCCATATGGGGGACATGGAGTCCGGCCGGACATGGAGTCCGCCGGACTAAAAAAAAATCAAACGGCGGATAAGGAACACTATTTGGACTCAAGTCCAAATAGTGGATAGTCCCCCCCCAATCCCCCAATCAAACAAGGCCAAATGTTTTAGGGTAAGTTAAACTAAGAATATGTGGAAGTGGAAGCTTAGTAAAACAAGAAGTAGGAATGAGAATATGGTGAAACTTGGAGAAGAGGCACTTAAAAAGAGACCATTTATAATATTTGGGATCTGTTATATATAAGGAATGAGAGATTGACGATGATGTTGTCCGTCGATTCAGAACAAGATGGATGATTTGAGAAGTGCTTAAGAAGTGTTGTGTGATTTTAGAAGTTGCAAGGAAACTTTTATAGGATTATTATAAGGTCAACTACATTGTTTGTTGTTGGAAATAGAATAGGTGGTTGATGTAGGACAATTTTACGGAACTAATGATAGTCACCTATCATTGAATTTGAAGTGGTTCTAGGGTAGAAATTTATGCTATAGTTAGGATCCCAAGAAGTGGAAGATAAATACTAGGGTTTTGTAGAAGGGAGAAGGCTGTTCAATGTCAGAAGTTACATGTTGGATTTTCAGAATTGGTTGATTAGAGGGCCTAGACAGGTGCTAGTTTATAGGTTTAGTTGTCAAATTAAAGGCTAATGTATAGGGGAAGGGTTTGGTTTGGTAGGGCTTGATTAGAAAGGGTTTAGGGGCCAAAATTGGGGTCATTCTATACCTATTCAGAGAATAATACCAGTGTACTTGGCACAGCACACACACAGAACTCAATTTGAACTCAATTGCATGGATATTTATTGGCTGCTAACTTCTGCTAATTCGTCAAGGATTACAACTCAATTTGAAAGTTAAGAAACCAACTATAATAATCTAGACATAATAAAGACTTCATATAATATCTAATAACATAATTTGACTAATGGGTGTCCTCTACAACCAGTGTCCAACCAATTTTGAATGTACCAAATTACACCTCACTTCTAAACCGAATTAAAGTCTCAAAAGTAACCCGTGACTTTATTTATGTTGAATTATTTTAGTAGTGAGGTGTAATTTAGTAATATTATTAATAGATGCTAATAAAGTCTCAAAAGTAACCTATAACTTCATTTTATGACGCCTTAACATGGTTTATGTGAAATTACAAATATGCCTCTTTTCTTGTTGGCATGCTCTACATCAATGATGTTGACAAAAAAGATGAGAGCAAAGTAATAGGTTGACACTTGGGAGATAGTTGGATGAGATGAAAGAAATAAAAGAAAGGGAACATAGAGAGGAAGATATAGGAGGATGTTAATGAAGAGGGAGCACAAAACTCTTCCAAACATTCAATTTTATTCATCTTCAAAGCCTAATTTATTTATTTTTTCTAGCCCTATAAGGCCATTTTATAAGCATTATCCACATCATAAACCTTAATAACAAGTAACTACCGTATAAGAATACCACTACCCTATATAGTAAACATCTAAAAAATAAGGAAATATTGCAAACATGGTCCAAAAGGACTTTTATTATAATTCTTATTTCTAATCATTCAAAATGACAATAAATTCAACAACTTGGCTGCATCAATTGAAGATCAATTGAGGGAAAGTCAATTTAGATGGTTAGGGCATGGCTTGAGGTGGTGACAAAGGACATGGTTGCCTTGGACTTAACTGAGGATTTTGTTTTTAATACATCCAGTTGAAAAAAAAAAAGAAAAAAAGATTCATGTAGGCTACTCATAGTGATTCATGATCCAAAAAATGGATATTGTTTTTGATAGATCCACTCAACAAGCGTTAATGCCAATCACTACTCTTGTTGAGTGCATGTCTGCATTTGTGTGTGTGTGTGTGTGTGAGAGAGAGAGAGAGAGAGGGAGAGAGCATGCCATGTGTCCTTCTGTAGTTTTGTACTAAGGACCCAAGGTTAACTTATTTTCTGTTTTTATATTTTTTAGCAGATTGGTATGACAGAATTCCAAGTAATATTGAAACAAAGCTTCTGCCATTTCAGCGTGAGGGTGTTAGGTGAGCAGAGACTTTATTTCAAATAATATGGGGACTTTGCCATTTCAGCGCTACTGTTGTTTTTGTTTTTTTTTTAAAAAGTTAGTGTTCTATTCTTCTTGCTGCTATTGATGGTCTTTTTCTTTTTAGGTTTGTGTTGCAGCATGGAGGGCGTGTCCTCCTTGCAGATGAAATGGGATTGGGAAAGACTCTTCAGGCAATGGATCCTTTACTTGATGTTATATCATTTCTTCAATATACATGCGAAGTTGCACAATCTTTTTTCTGAGTGTATTCTTGTTTGTGTAAGTTCCTTGTATTGGTTTCATACAAGAAAATCTGGTCATCAACTTTCTAGGCTTTCTCCAATGGCAAGTGGCTAAAAATTGACACCTAAAGATTTAATTAATCCCTATTTTGCTTGTATACTTTAGAATTGGTTGAAATCCTTGTTGGATAAAAGCAGGCTATATGCAGTGTGCACATAAAAACAGTTGTCAAATTCAGGATCCTATGTTTGATTGGTGGGGAACCAGGGGTTTACAGGATTGGATTGTAGATTAGCCCATGGATCGTAAGATCTGTAGCATAAAGACTGGAAAAAGAATAAAAAATGTTGAAACATGTAAACAAATGTATAATAGAAAGCTCAAAGCTCAACAACAAATCTTTGCATTTCATGAAAACAAAGAGAGGTGAAGAGTTAATATTATAATGTTTTATAGCATTCAGTGGTCTACATTAGCAATACAGAAAATAGAAGTTAAAAAAGTATTGAAACGAGAAATAAAAGAAAATCATAGCTCTATATATCAGCAAAAAAAAGAGCCATATAATCATTGCGACAAAGTATAATGTCGTGTGTGTGTGTGTGTGTGTGTGTGTGTGAGAGAGAGAGAGAGAGAGAGAGAGAGAGAGTGATTGGATGACAACTAATTAAAGAATATAGGGACTTTATTCTGTTTTTCTTGCGTTCCTTATTTGGATTATTTCTATTTTTATTAAATTATTTGTAGGATTTTTGTTTTTGTTAACCTTAGTTAGGGTTTCCTATGATGCCTATATATATGGCTTTATATAATAGTTTTAGAGACTACAATTGATGAATATTGATTATTGACTTTTGAGGTTGAGATTGAGAGATGATTTGTGTGTGTGTGTGTGTGAGAGAGAGAGAGAGAGAGAGAGAGAGAGAGAGAGTTGAATTCGATATTTTTAGTTTGTAGAACAGTTACAAATAGCAACACAACAGAAAAAGAAAAAAGGAGGGCCAAACGTGTAAATAGAAAGAAAGAATAGAGGTCAAAAAGAAGAAATAAATAGATATTAAGCTGTTTGATTGAATGAAGAAAAGAAAAGAGGAAAAAAAAGGAGCGATTGAATGATTTGCTATGCAGAGATGATGAAGCATAGCCAGAGAGCAGGGAGTGTTCTAGAGTGGGAGTAGATATGCTTGGATCATGGCAATATTCCTTCGGCTTTCTAGTTTTTCAAATTGCAGCAATGTTTAAATGCATATTGTTCTAATTTGTTTTTCATAGTCTATTTGATTCGATATAATATTTTTTGGTTTGGACTCGATGTAAAATGGGCTTTTAGGCCACAAGCACAAAATAACAAAGACAGCTGCATACAAAAGAATTGGATCGGCTATGATGGGGATCCCATGATCTGACAAGATCTGGCCATGAGGATTGAAAGATCTTACCCCACATTATTTTATACACAATTTGAATTGATTTTGCCTGAATGGGTTGTAAGATTTTAAATTGGGATTTTAACAACCATGGTTTATAAATAAATAAGAAGACTTGATTGCTTAATCTCAAGTAGTTAGGGTTACATTGTTGGCCTATATTATATTGATTTGGGCTTCAACTTTATTGCCGTAATGCATCTAATTCAATGGAAAATGTGTTTTAGAGAATTTTTAAAGCTTTTGAAGCTCTCTTGTTGATCATGTAATGCAATTCTAATCTTATGTATGCTATCTATGGAATTTTGGTGAAATGCCCTTACTTTTCTTATTATTTATTTTCCTGCACTTTTAGCCCCTAAAATTGCTATGACCACATTTGATTGAACATTGTTTCATTTCATCTTACTAGAGCTTTCGAACAAGCCCAATTCATCCCTTTATCATTTACATAATTATTGTGTGCAAAACAGTCAACTCTACAAGTATATTGTGTTCCAGTTTTTAGCATCTACATAGTGATTATCTAGTATTACATTTTTCACTTGCTAATATCTATCATTACAATATCGTTAGAGACAACTAGTTGCTATTAGAACTAATAATTTTCTTTATTGTCAACATGTTGGTATATGTCAGTGATTATGTGGGATAGGAGGCCATTGGAAAATCTGCTTTCTTGACCATGCTGGCTTTTACTCCAAATAACTACCAGTGTTGCATGAAATAAAAGCCTAATATTTCCTATGTTGTTTTCCTTGGTAATTATGTGAGTTTTGTGTTGTAGAATGTGTTAGAATAGGAAAGAATATTTGTTATATTTTATTCTTATTTTAGTTTTATTTTTCCCTTGTTTGATATAATGGGCTAGCCCATAATTTATGCCTTATGGCACTCCTGTAATTACTTATTATTATCAATATAAAGGGGGATGAGGTCTAACCTATTCCTTATCTCTTTCTCTTCTCTAAACTTACATGGTATCAGAGCCAAAACCCTAGCCCATCCCTCTGTTGCCCTTTTTCTCACCTGTTGGCAGTTCTATCTTTCCAACAAACCAGTCAGCAGTCCACCCAGCCCACCTCCAGGTAACCTACAGCCCCAAACCCCTTACCTAGGTCTTCGGCTCTCCTCTTAGGCTCCTTGACAGCCTCTTAGGCTTAGTCGGCCACCTATCTGAGCTTCTAAGGGCCCGTCGGCAGTCCTTCTGAGCTCTTAGGCTTAGTTGACAGCCTCTCTGAGCTTTTAAGGGCCTGTTGGCAGTCCCTTTGCCCTTCTAGGGGCTTGTCAATAGCTCCTCTGGCTTGCGTGGCCCCTATCAGCAGCCTCTGTTGGACTTCTTCCTTCATCTGTAATGGTTGTTCCTTAAACATCCTTTAAACCTCTTTTCTTTCAAAAAAAAAAAAAAAAAAAAAAACGGATTCTTAATTCCTTATGTTTTTCTAATTAGTATTGTGCTTGTTTCTCCACTCTCATCTGTTGGGTTTGTGATTGCCATTGTGGTTGAGGAATAGTTAGTAAAGTCTCCATGGCAGATTTGACTAGTGAATCTACTACCTCTCAGCCCTCTTAGGGTGAGAGTTATGTCATCCCTTCTACTATGCCTGATAACCTTAACCCTGGCCTTAAAATCACCACCTCTGCATTCAATGGTCAGAATTTCCTAGCGTGGTCGTAGAGTTTGACTATTTTCTTGAAGAGTAGAGGAAAGATGGGATATATTGATGGGAGGGTCCAGGCACCCCGTATCACAGACCCTCGTTATGACCAGTGGGAGATTACCAATTCTCTGATTATGGGCTGGTTGATCCATTCTATGGTTCCGGAGATTGGTGAGGGCTACTTGTCTATAGACATTGCCTAGGATATTTGGGAAGTTGTAGCTACTACTTCTTCCAGGAAGGGAAACTTCTTATAGGCTTTTGAGTTACGTTGCTCTATTGAGCGGTCGGTGCAAGGTGAGATGACTATCCTCCAGTATTTTACCTTCCTTAGCAATGGGTGGAAGCGACTTGATCACCTTCAAGATTACAAGCCTGTATGTCCCATTGATTTTGCTGGTTACTGCAAATTTGTGGAGAAAAAATGGGTCTTCAAGTTCTTGGAAGGCCTAAATGTGGAGTATGATCTTGTTCGGAGCAAAGTACATAGCATGGACGTGCTTCCATCTCTACAGGAAACCTTTGCTTTTGTGCAGAATGAGGAAAGTCGCCGCTCTGTTATGCTTCCTCCTGCCACTACTGATTGCTTTGCCTTGGTTTCTGCACCCTCTCGAGATGGTGTGCCTCGTGGTTCTCGCCCTTCCTCTGAGAAGGACAGTGTTTTAAAAAGTGTGCCTAGGCGCGCAGCTAAGCTCAAGGCGAGGTGAGGCGAGGCGACGCTCTGCACCTTATATATGGCAAGGCGAGGTGAGGCGAGGCGACATAGAAGAGGTGCAGACAAGGCGACGAGCTGCGCGCTTCATGAGGGAGCTCGAGGCGTGCGCTTTGTGTGCTTCGCATTTCTTCCACTCCAATAGCCCATCTATTTTCTGTGTGGATGCCCACATGGGATGACATCTCATTTACATTATAAAATGATCCAAATGTGGGTCCAAAGAGCAAAAACATTAAAAAAAACCCTAGTGAAGAAGAAGAAGAAGACGCGACGTCGCAAAGAGTACATGACACGCCAACATATGCAGGTTCTCTTCTCTTCTCTCTCCTCTAGTTCTCTTCTCTGCCTTTGTTTTACTCTTTTTTTTTTTTTTTTGCTTCAGTCTTCTCTTCTGATTCGATTGTTCTTCTCTTCTCCTCTTCTCTGCCTTTGTTCTACTATATATATATTTTTTTGCTTCATTCTTCTCTTCTGGTTCGCTCACGATCGCTCTCTCTCTCGCCTTCTGTCTCGCAATTGCGATCTCTCTCTCTCTCTCTCTCGCTTCTGTCTCTCTCGCTCTCTTTATCTTCTTGATTCATATATATAATATTATATAATACCTATTATATAATATATAATATACTTATAGATAATATATAAGATTATATACTTATAGATAATATATAAGATATAATTGATTCATATATATATATATATATTATATTATATAATACCTATATTACCTATTATATAGTATATAATATATAATATACTTGTAGATAATATATAAAATGTAATATATATTTATACATAGTAATAAAAAAAATAAACACGTGTAAAATAAAATAAAAAATTTAATTGAAATACATTATTTAAAAAATATAATAAATAAATAAAATAATATATATTAAAAAATTAATTGTTTTTTTCTTCTTCTCTTCTCTTCTTATTAAAAAAAATTAATAATATACATATTAAATATTTGCTTATGTTGAAAATTGTGCTATATTAATATTTTGCTTAACTTCTATAACTTGCGCCTTGCTTTGGTGAGGCGCGCCTCTCCTCAGCGCTTAGGCTCCAGGTGACCTTGGCCCCTCGATGCGTCTAGAGCTTTTTAAAACACTGGAGAAGGATCAGCTTTTTTGTGACTACTGTCGTAGACCTCGCCACACAAGAGAGACTTGTTAGAAACTGCATAGGGCTCCTTTTGGTGGCCG
Source organism: Camellia lanceoleosa (assembly GCA_025200525.1). Classification (NCBI taxonomy): domain Eukaryota; kingdom Viridiplantae; phylum Streptophyta; class Magnoliopsida; order Ericales; family Theaceae; genus Camellia; species Camellia lanceoleosa. Next base: position 186,336,068 of record CM045766.1, read on the forward strand.
AGGAGACCGCCCTGGTACTCGAGGGGGTTGATCTGGTCGGTCTAGAGGCTGATGAGCCAATGCACGGACGCATCTTTCAGATACAATTGAGCCACCACCTTCATCTCCCATTGTCTCAGTAACTGTTGATGTTTTGGGGTTATCTACCTCCGATTTTGAGATTGCTCTTCGCCACTTGCTAGACCGTTGAGCCTCTACTTCTGCAACAGGTGCATCCTCTTCTTCCTCTGCCAATTCAGGTAATTTGGCTTTCTTCACATGTGCATTGCTATCTCATACTACTTTGTCATAGATTATTGATTCTGGTGCTTCCGACTATATGTCTGGTTCCTGTCATTTGTTCTCAGAATATAACCTTTCCTCAGGTCAGGAAAAAATGCGTATTGCTGATGGCACTATTTCCTTTGTGTCAAGGAAAGGTTTAATTCATGTCACCTCTTCCCTTCCTTTATCCTCTGTACTTCATGTTCCCAATTTTAGTGTTAATCTGTTATATTTGAGTCGTATTATTCGTGATTTGAATTGTAGTGTAACGTTTTTTTCCTGATCATTTTCTTTTTCAGGACCTTATCACGAGGAAGAGAATTGGTAGTGGTAGAGAGGAACATGGTCTCTACATTCTGGATCAGATAGACAAGCTGACTCATTCATCTTTTTAGTTACCATCCTTCAAGGAAGACCTTTGGTTGTGACACCATCGCTTAGGACATCCTTCTTTTTTACTACTTAAGCATCTATTTCCTTCTGTTTTTGGGAACAATCATGTGTTTGATTTTCGCAGTGAGTCTTGTCAGCTTGGAAAACAACACAGAGCTTCTTTTTTCGTTCCATTTTCTTTGATTCATTCTAATGTATGGGGTCCCTCCCATTTTGTATTTTTAAAGGGTTAAAAATGGTTTGTTTCTTTCATCGATAATTGTTCTAGGGCCACTTAGGTATATCTGATGAAAGACAAGAGTGAAGTGTTTTTTGTGTTTCAAAACTTTCATAGAATAATGTGCACTCAGTTTGGAGCGGTTGTCAAAATTCTACGTTTTGATAATGGAGGGGAATATATTGATTCTGGTCTTGCCAGTTATTTTGCTACTCATGGCATTATTCACCAAACATCTTGCATTAATACTCCTCAACAAAATGGTGTTGCAGAACGGAAAAATCGCCATCTCCTTGATGTGGCCCATTGTCTATCCTTTAAAATGCGCGTCTCTCATTCATATTGGGGGGAAGCGGTCCTTACTACAGCTTATTTGATCAATCGTCTTCCTACCCAAGTCCTTAAAAAAAGCACCCCTCTTTAGGTTTTGTTCGGATCCTAGTCTTTGGGGTTCTCCATTTCCCCTAAGACCTTTGGATATGTTTGTTTTGTCCATAATCATTCCCCCACTCGTGGTATATTGGATCCTATGTCTCTTAAGTGTGCTTTCTTGGGTTACTTTGCCACCTAAAAGGGCTGTAAGTGTAATCATCCTCCATCTCACAAATACTTTGTTTTCATGGATGTCACTTTCTTTGAGTCTCAATCTTACTTTTCGACCTCATTGTCACCGTCCTTCCTTCAGGGGGCCCCTTGGTGTGAAGATATTGCTGTGCCACTACCACTAATGGTGGATTAGATAAAAGATGTTGAGACAACCATTGTTGTGGAAAATGAAGAAGGCAAAGTTTATGTCAGGACAAAGATCAATAGAAAGTCACCTGGATACAAAAGACTACTTTCCCTCCTCTACTGCCGACTTCTTTTTCGGATGAGTGTCCAGAGTCATTCCCCTCTCCTGCGAGTTTAGGTAATTCTAATCCTAATGCTGCTATGCCTGAGTTTTCATATCTTGATGTTTCCATTACTAATAGAAAAGGGGTTAGGTCATGTACTCAGCATCTTATTACTAATCATGTCTCTTATTCTAATTTGTCTCCCTCATATAAAGTTTTTCTGTCTAAAATTTCTTCTGTAAGTCATGCTCTCTCAATTCCTGAATAGAAACATGCCATGATGGAGGAGATGAGAGCTCTCAGCAAGAATGGCACTTAGGAGTTAGTGGAGTTAACTAGAGGCAAAAATCCAATTGGGTGTAAGTAGGTGTACATTGTGAAACACAAAATAGATGATTTCATAGAACGGTACAAAACAAGACTGGTTGCTAAAGGTTTTACTTAGACTTGTGGGATAAATTACCAGGAGACATTTGCACCGGTTGTTAATATGAGCTCTTATGAGAATACTACTCTCTTGCAACAAATTTGGATTGGCCACTTCATCAGTTTGATGTGAAGAATGCCTTCTTTTATGGAGACCTAGAAGAAGAGGTCTATATGGATACTTCCCCTGGGTTTGAGGATGCTAGGTCCAAAGGTAAAATGTGCAGGTTCCGAAAGTCACTTTATGGGCTAAAGCAATCCCCTAGGGCTTGGTTTGAAAAGTTTACTCAAGCTATCTTTGAGATATGGGTTCAAGCAAAGTCAACCTGATCACACCTTATTTGTGAAACACTCCTCACTTGGTAAGATCACAGCTCTTATTGTCTATGTTGATGATATTGTTCTAACAAGAGATGATGTTGAGGAGATTCCTCGATTGAAGGAATACTTAGCCAAAGAGTTTGAAGTCAAAGACCTAAGCAATTTGAAGTGTTTTTTGGGCATTGAAGTAGTTTTGTCCACGGATGACATCTTTATATGTCAGCGGAAGTATGTATTTGACTTGCTGAATAAAACTGGAATGCTTGGAGGTAGACCATGTGATACACCTTTAGAATTGGGCCAGAAACTAAGGATCAAGGGGGAGATCCAGTGGACAGCGGGAGATACCAGAGGCTCGTGGGTAAGCTCATATACTTATCCCACTCACGTCCAGACATTGCCATTGCAGTGAGCATGGTTAGCTAGTTTATGCATGCTCTAAGAAATGCCCACTTAGAGACAGTTATGAGAATTTTGAGATACCTGAAGGCTTCTCCTAGAAAGGGTCTCTATTTCTCAAAACATGGACATCTCAGTATGGAGGCATTCACTGATGCGGATTGGGCTAGATCAGTCACTGACAGATGATCAATTTCTGGATATTGCACATTTGTTGGAGGCAACCTAGTTACGTAACGAAGTAAGAAACAGAATGTGGTTGCTAGATCTAGTGCTGAGGCAGAATTCAAGGCTATGGCTTAAGGTGTATGTGAGTTACTATAAATTAGACTATTGTTGGGAGACTTGGGGATTCATCAGACCAATTCCATGAGATTGTACTGTGACAACAAAGCCGCAATCAACATAGCTCATAATCCAGTTTAACATGACAAAACTAAGCATGTGGAGCTTGATCGGCACTTTATCAAGAAAAAACTCACTAATGACACCATATATATTTCCTTTGTGAAGATTAGGGACCAACTAGTTGATGTTCTCACCAAGGGCATAGGGAACAAATCATTTCATGGCATTCTCAACAAGTTGGGCATGAGAGATATTTTCGCACTAGCTTGAGGGGGAGTGTTAGAATATGAAAGAATATTTGTTATATTTTATTCTTATTTTAGCTTTATTTTTCCCTTGATTGATGTAATGGGCTGGCCCATAATTTATGCCTTATGACACTCCTGTAATTACTCATTATTATCAATATAAATGGGGATGAGGTCTAACCTATTCCCTATCTCTTTCTCTTCTCTAAACTTACAGAATGTACACTGATGTTGGCTCTCTACTCTTAACCTTACGACCTTACCCCATAATAATTTTTCCTCTAGCAAACTTGATGTTTGGGGATGCATCAGAAGATGGTGAATGTTTCATTAGTGTTAATATCTCTAGATTTTATGAATAAATCATTTAGTGATTCTTTTTAATAAATAAGAAATGGAACTGTTTCTCTCTCTCTCTCTCTCTCTCTCTCTCTCTCTCTCTCTCTCTCTCTCTCTCTCATGCTTGTTGAATTCCTTATCATGTCCACAGGCTATTGCTGTGACCACTTGCATTCGTGACTCCTGGCCGGTTCTTGTTCTTACACCATCTTCCTTGAGGCTGCATTGGGCTTCTGTAAGTTGCTGCCTCGACCTATTTCTTTGTTTGAACCTGAAAAGTAACATTAAATTTGATTTACTTTATCTGCTATATTACAGATGATTCAACAATGGCTGAACATACCTTCGTCAGATATACTTGTATGATTCCTGTTGCTAAATTCTAAGTTATGCTACCTTTCTTGTTCATAATTATAATATTGAGCATTCTTTTCATTGTTCATTTGCCTTGAAACACTGCCAACTATCTTTCATAGTTGGGCTTATATTGAGCATGGGTTTCATTATTTGTTTGTCTTCGAGTCTTGTACATAGCCATCTAGATCTAGGCTTTCATTAATATTGCGATCAATTATTTTGTTTGATGTGTCAAGTGGCCCTTTATGTGGACAGTGTTCCAACTGAAATTGTTTATTAAGATTGTCCAAAACTTTTATGTTCATCAATGCTACTGTCCATTTCTGAGCTTTTCAAAATGTTAGGAGCAGTTATGTCGATTTGATTTTTGTTTCTAAAATGTTTCTAGTATATTAGTGTATTTAATTTTGTCTTTTTAGTTAGAGAACAAGAATGCTGCCAAGACATTATGTCTTAGATTTTGGTGTTGATTGATCAAGTTGGTCAGGTATTGTTTAGTTTTATTTATTTTCTCTATTGTTGTCTGTTAAAGTCTATTTCCTCTATTGAACTTCTTTAGGACCTGTAACAGTGCCCAAACGCGTAGCTGCAGTTCACTTACCTAAACATGCAGGTTTCTCCATCTGTTTAGTTTAAGAGCACTTAACAGTCTCTTGGGTGGAAATCTTGTAATCTAATTAGGAAGCTTGTAATGTATTTGCTGAGTAGTTTTGTGAGTTTCTCTTTTAGATTGTTTAAAGTGATTTCATCAAGTGTGTGCATTCCAAAGCTTTTTCTGTTTGAAACTTTTCATCTTTGCTATTTGAATACCTGGATTGCTTTTAAAAAAGGATGAGGCAGATAACGTTGTGCCTAGAAAGGGGGGTAGAATAGACTGAACTCTTCTTATTAAGTTATTACCAATTAAAATTATATCATGGATTATCAATTCAATTAGCCAATTAAATCTATACCAAGCATTTATAATGCATCTACACAATATCACAATAATAAAGTAAATAACAAGAACATGTGATATACATGAAAAACTCTGGGAGCATCAATCCCAATGGGGAAAATCACAGTATTAAAACGACTTACAAACCCAACCCTTGGATGAGTTTGGCCTTGATGTAGTTGTAACTTAAGTGAATAGAAAGCTTGAGTGATGATTATGATATCATCTCTTTTTATATTAATCAATTAATTGTTACAAAAGGAAGTCCTAAGGTACTGATTAAGGAATCACCTTTTATATTGATTGATTGATTAACTGATTAAGGAATCACAATTAATCAATCAATCAATCACAATCTAATCTAAATAAGGAAACGAGAAAATATTCTAATACTCTCCCTTAAGTTGGTGCGAAGATATCTCGCATGCCCAGTTTGCCTAGAATGTCTTGAAATGCTTTACTCCCAACTCTTTTGGTGAGCATGTTAGCAAGTTATTCGCCTGACTTCACAAAAGTACATATCATGCCGCTAGTAAGTTTCTCCTTGATGAAGTGGTGATCAATCTCAACATGCTTTGTATTGTCATGTTAAACAGGATTGTGAGTTATGTTGATGGCAGCCTTATTATCACAATATAGCTGCATAGAGTTTGTTTAGCCTATCCCCAGATCACTCAACAACAGTCTGATCTACAAGAGTTCACACACACCTTGTGCCATAGCTTTAAACTCAGCTTCTACACTTGATCTAACCACCACATTTTGTTTCTTACTCTTTCAAGTAACAAGATTGCCGTCCACAAAGGTACAATATCCTGATGTAGATCTTCTATCAGTTATTGACCCTGCCCAATCAGCATCTGTATAGGCTTCCACATTGAGGGGATCATGTTTGGAAAAGTAGAGGCCCTTTTAAGGAGAAGATTTCAAGTACCTTAGATTTCTCATAAGAACCGTGAATTTGATGAGAAGCATGCGTAAACTGGCTAACTATACTGACAACAATAGCAATATCAAGATGAGAGTAAGATAAGTAAATGAGTTTACCCACTAGTTGCTGATAACCCTCCCTATCAACAGCTGCTCCTCCATCATCACGAAGTTTCTGATTAGGTTCTAGTGGGGTATCACAGGCCTTACATCCAAGCATCCCTGTTTCTTTCAAAAGGTCATGAACATATTTTCTTTGTGAGATGAAAATCCCATCCTTGGAGCTAGCAACTTCGATTTCCAGAAAATATTTCAAGTTCCCCAAGTCTTTGATTTCAAACTTATTAACTAAATATTTCTTCAACAGGGGTATTTTCTCACTATCATCGCCTGTAAGGACTATGTTATCCACATGAACAATGAGATTTGTAGTCTTATCATGTGAGAAATGTTTCACAAACAAAGTGTGATCTGTCTGATTCTGTTTGAAATCATATTTAAGTATAGTCTGAGTGAATCTCTCAAACCAAGTCCTTAAAGACTGTTTGAGACCATATAATGACTTCCGAAACCTGCATACTTTACCCTCTATCTGATGATCCTTAAAACCAGAAGGAATGTCATATATACCTCTTCTTCTAGATCACCATGTAAGAAAGTATTTTTTACATCAAATTGATGAAGTGGCCAATCTAAATTAGTTGCTAGAGAGAAGAATTCTGACTGAATTCATTTTAGCCACTGAAGCAAAAGTCTCCTGATAGTCTACTCCATAAGTCTGAGTGAAGCCTTTTGTCACAAGTCTAACGCTCAATGGAACCATCTGGTTTGTGCTTCACAGTACACACCCATTTGCATCCCACCAATTATTTGCCCTTAAGTAACTCAGTTAATTCCCAACTACCATTCTTACAAAGTGCTTTCATTTCCTTAGTCATGGCAAGTTTCCACTTAGAGATAGCGAGAACATTTTGAAAATGGTAGGAATACTAACAGAGGAAATGTTTGTCACAAAGGTTCTATAAGAGGAAGGCAAATGAGAGTAGGATACAAAATTTAAGATAGGATGTTGAGTAAAAGATCTCACATCCTTTCTCTTGGCAATAGGAATTTCAAGATCAGTAGTATCAGGAATAGCAATATTAGTATACTCAAGAGAAACAAGAGGTTCAAAGTTACTTGACTCTTATCAGGAGCAGGAAATGGCAGTGGGTGAGCAGAAGTGGTCTCTTGTATTTAAGTAACTTTTTGTCTATCTTTGTCCCTAACATAAACTTGTCCTTCCCTATCTTTGGTGGCATTGGATTCTATAGTCCTAGTAATAGGTGGTGCAAGAACAATTGGTTCCACCATAGAAGCAATAGGGACAACATGAATCTCTTCACACAAAGGCTCCCCTTGAAGGAATGACTGTGACACCGAAGAAGACAAGAAGTAAGACTGAGACTCAAAGAAGGTGACATCCATGGACACAAATCACTTACAAGATGAAAGGTGATAACACTTATACCCTTTTTGAGTAGGCGAGTACCCGAGGAAAACACACTTGAGAGAGCAAGGGTCCAACTTACCATGAGTAGGAGAATGATTGTGAACAAAACAGACAGCCAAATATTTTAGGGAGAATGGAAAACAAAGACTCGGAACTGAGAATGACTCGAAGTGGAGCTTGTTTTTGCAAAACCTGGGTAAGAAGACGATTAATGAGAAAAGCTGCGGTGAGAACGGTCTTGCTTTAGTAGGACCGAAAACACTCATAGAAAAACACATGCAGTGAGCCATATCAAGAAGATAACGATTCTTGCATTCTACAACTCCATTTTGTTGAGGGGTATTGGTGCAAGATGTCTGATGTATAATACCATGAGTGAAAAAATAGCTCTCTAACCCCAAATCGATGTATTCACCCCCATTATTAGAACACAAGATTTTGACAATTGCTCCAAACTAAGTACAAATCATTTTATGAAAATTTTGAAACACAAAGAAAACCTCACTTTTTTCTTTCATGAGATACACTCAAGTAGTATAAGAAAAATCATTGATAAAGGTAAACAAATCATCTATGGCCGTTAAAGACATAACACGAGATGGATCCCACACATCAGAATATATTAAATAAAAATGAGCTTAACTTTTATTAAGACTTGGAGCAAAAGAAGTTCGGTGTTGTTTGCCAAGTTGACAAAACTCACAAAGAAACTCAGACACATTATTATTTGTAAAAACAGACGGAAATAAATGTCTAAGTAAATGAAAAGAAGGATGTCCAAGACGCCAATGCCACAGTCATAAATCCTCCTTGGTGGTTGGGAACTGGATGGAATGATAAACAAGTTTTTTCAACTGATCCAAGAAATAGAGACCATTTTCTGCACTACCACTGCCAATCGTCCTTCTCGTGACAAGGTCTTGAAAAAGACAATGATCAGGAAAAAATGTCACACTACAGTTCAAATCCTTAGTAATACGACTCAAGGATAGAAGATTAATAGAAAAATTGGAAACGCGGAGCACTAAAGACAAAGGTAAGGTAAGGGTGACATGAATTAAACTTTTTCCAGAGATAGAAAAAACAGTACCATCTACAATCCTAATTGTGTCTTGACCTGAAGATAGCTTATATGCTGAGAAAAGGTTAGAAGACCTAGACATATGATCTGAGGCACCAAAATCAATAATCCATGGCAAAGACTTATGGGAAATAAAAGCATTAGGAGAAGAGGCTAAGTTACTTGAGCGCGCAAACGATGAGAGTCAGCAAATGACGCAGAACATCCTTAAGCTTTGGAGAAGTCATGCTAGATAAACTATCAGAAGTCAGACCAACTGAAGCAAAAGTAAAATCAAGGGTGTCAACGACACTAGATTGATGGGCTCATGGATTAGAGCCACGTCCTCTAGATTGGCTTGATCGATTGCCTCTAATACCAGACCAATCACCTCGACTCCTTGATGGATCCCCATGAAGCTTTCAATACTTCTCACGAGTATGCCGTAGCTTGCGGCAGTAATCACAGAACACAGTATCCTTCCCTGAAGGATGGAAAAGAGGTAGTGACAAACCAACCCTATCTCGAGAAAGAGCATAAAGTAATGTTGAACAGTCTCCAGTAGTCGGTGGTAACATAGCAAAACAACGATTTTCCTCATTCTGTACTTATGCAAAGGCCTCTTGAAGCAATGGAAGAACATCCATGCCAAGGACACGACTCTGGACCGAATCAAACTCCACATTGAGGCCTTCTAAAAACTTGAAGACTCTCTCCTGTGTAAGAAACTTCTGGTAACCAACTGAGTCAACTATACAGACAGGCTTATAATTCAGGAGATGATCTAGGCATTTCCAACCATTTGTCAGAAAGGTGTAATACTGGGAAATTGTCTGCTCTCCCTGTACTGAGCACTCAATACACAGGCGCAACTCAAAAAACTGAGAAAAATTTCCTTTTCGAGAATATATAGTAGCGACTACTTCCCAAATATCCTGGGCAGTATCCATGGATAAGTAGCCTTCACCAATCTTAGGAATCATGGAATGAATGAGGCATCCCATAATTAAAGAGTTGGTAATCTCCCATTAGTCATAGGCAGGATCCATAATATCTGGTGCTTGAACTCTCCCATTAACATATCCCATCTTCCCCTGACTCTTTAGAAAAGTGTCAGACATTGAGATCATGAAAGGTAATTCTGACCATTAAACAGAGCGATGATGATTTTGAGGCTAGGGTTCAGGTTCTCAGATATAGTAGTCATAACTGGACTGGAGTTCTCCCTTTAGATGGGTGAGAAGTAGTGGTGGATTCACTAATTAGGTCAGCCATAAGAACCCTACAATTTCAACCCAAAAAACCTTGTACAAAACACAAGAATGGAAAGAAGAATGGAATGGGTTGGAACAAGTAAAATCACATACAAACCACTATGGGAGCATAACAATCAGAGTAATGGGTCATTTATGGACCCAAAAAATAAATCAAATACGGAAAAACGAACCTCCAATCAAAACCAAAGTTTTTAAAGGCTTTCCTGAGGCTCGCCTCAATGCTTGCCTCGCCTCACCTCACCTCAAGGCTAAGGTAAAACACATTAAGACTTTGATTTTTAGGCATTACTCTCCCAAAGGCTTACGCATCATAGTTTGAGACATGCGGCTTCGGTGCACTTTGTACGCTTTTTGTGCATAAGCATGTGAGGAATGCGCACGTGCAGAGGTTGCCTTGGGTTTTTGTTAAACTTTTAGTCTATTAGATTGTTTAAACATAAAAAAATAAAAAGAATCCATTTTTGCAACTATATTCTATAGGAAAAATTAAGTAAATGATTAATCAAGAAAAACCACAGTTAATGGTCAAGTGAGAAGCTCAATCACTAAAGTTAAGAATATCAATTTCACTTTCAGTTAAGGAAAACTTCCTTTTATGTAGCAAAATGTTCAACGCCTTAAGGTGAAAATTATTTACACCTTTATATTTAATTTTATTTTTATTTTTATTTTTATTTTTTTACCATTTAAAAATATTTAATTTATTCACTAAATATTAAAATTTGAAACTTGAAATGTTTACGCCTCAACGCCCTGAGGCTTAAGCCTCACCTCATGAAGGGTAAAACGCCTCGAGGTATGCATTCGCCTTTAAAAACTTTGATCAAAATAAGTGTTGAACTGTGTTCAAGAAAGTAAAGGGAAAGGAATTTGGGGCAACAGAAGATGGGCAGTCGTCAAACACTCATCAACAGGAGCCGAAATACATTAAGAAAGGCTAAGACAGCTCACAAGGGTCGACTAGGTCAGAGGGGCCTTCGGCTGAAGCCGAAACAACTATGTGGGACCTTGACTGGTTCCGAAAAAGACTCAAGGACCAGCGGTGGAGGGTGGGTGATTGGTGGCAGCTGCTATGTAGGAGACGGTTTTTAGGGTTTTGGCTCTAATACCATGTAATTTAAGAGAATGCAAAGCTTGAGTGATGATTATGATATCATCCCTTTTTATATTAATTAATCAATTGTTACAAAAGGAAGCCCTAAGGCACTGATTAAAGAATCACATTTTGTATTGATTGATTGACTAATTAAGGAATCCAATCAATCAATCAATCACAATCTAATCTAAATAAGGAAACAAGGAAATATTCTAACAATAGTCAAAGTTGCAAGTAGCAAGCTTGAACTCCACTTACCAGTGGCTCTAACATGACCATGAGACTTTATTTGTCTAGATCTCCGCACCACCTGCCTCTGAACACAATTGCCAATTAGCAGGAACAACCAATGCTCTAAGTGCTCACGGTGTATCTGGTTTATATCAAAGCATGTTGAGAAGCTTTTTACAAATCAGTTTATATGTATGAGAACATGAGTTTTCTTAGGAACTAGGGTTTTTAGGGGTGTGAGGGCTTGAAACAAGCTAGGGTAGCTAAGACAAACTTTTGGTCACTTTTGGGCGGGCTTCAAGCACGCATCTTTGGACTTTGAGTGCACATTGAGCAGGCTTCGAGTGCAGGGCTTTGGTGCCACCACCACCCCACTTGAGTAAATTTCAAGCCAGCTTCAATCCATTCCCTTTGTACTTGCCCAAACATGACAACTTCAAGCCAAATAGGTACCCAACAAATAGTGGACTGAAAGTTGGGCAACCAAGGTCATTCCTCCCCTTATTCGAACAGTGGTTGGGCGATCAATTGAACCAGTTGGTAGAGTTTCCTCAGCAGTAATGTGTCCTAAACTAAGGCAATATGCTCGTGCTATTATACCTGAAAACAGATTGGAGCACACATCACATTGTTTCTAAAGGTCTTCAAATGTCATCATTTGGACACTCTATCCTATACTAAAAACGTGCACTTATTTTGTCAACAAAAATTGCCAACACATAACTGTTTTAAAACTGTTACATGCAAGAGAGCTACAAACAGAAATTTAACATATGGCTTAGCACTGAGTTTCATGATTTTATATTGCCTCATGTGTGAGTTGGACCAATTTCGTTTCTGTCACGATGATCATCTAATGATCATCCACTTATCACGCACCACGCCTTGCCAAATCCAAACTTAACAATCATATGCCTTTTAGTTATTATGTGGATGAGTACTTCTTGAAGAGATGTACTTTCTAAGAATACACATTGGTTGGATTTCTGCTTCTAATGTGGATTTGTTAGCAGGTTGTTTTATCCCAGGCGGGTGGGTCAAACAGGGGTGGATTCACAATAGTGCACTCAAACACCAAGGGCTCTATTAATCTTGATGGCATGTTCAATATTATATCCTATGATGTTGTCCCCAAGTTGCAGAACATTCTTATGGCATCAGAGTTTAAGGTAAGTACATCTATTTGTTTGAATATTCTAATTGTGCTTTTTTTCTACCTTTGATATTCTGAATTTCATGTTTCCTGAGCACTTTCATTTGTGCTGGACCTTGGTGAGTTTGATACATGTGCTGTCACGACCCCATCCCGCCCCTAGTAGAATGGTGTCATGATGGCCAATAATTCGAGACTACCAAAGGCCACTTACAAGAATTCACACACAAATCGGAGTATACATATGGGGCTTACAAATGCGGAAGCAATGAATAAAAGCTAAGTAGTCCATAAGAGCAGTGCTTAAGTTAAATGAAATGACATACATCTTACAATAGCTTATATACAACAAAATGGAGTACAAAATTTCATCTTGACTAAAAGGCTTCTCAGCCATCAAATACAAAATACAAGGAAATGACTAAGAAGCATGATCTTCAAGATGTTGCAAAACACGAATCCAAAAACATATCGGCATCTAGGCGTCGCCGCCGCCCTGCTCATCACCTACATATATATATATATATAGAGAGGGTGAGCTTGGATACTCAGTGAATGGTATAAATAATAAAGGGTTTACATGAATGATATCCGAGATCTTTTAGCAAAACAATACATGGAATAAATCAAGTTCATCTATCAAATCTTTCAAGCTTCAAGGGATGCTTACTAACATCAATATAATACAAGAGATGACATTCCGGACAAACAAAACCCACGCGTAAAACCGCAAAGGGCAAGGCAAGACAAGACAAGAGAGATCTCTAAACAATGGTGTCGTTGCATTATAGTCCCCGAACACTAAGGACTTGTGCTACAAATGCTTATAGTCCCCTAGCACATACAGACTTCCAAACTTTGTGCTACAAATGCTTATAGTCCCCTAGCACATACGGACTTCCCGAGAATGTCATCAAAACAAGATATAATGTTTGATACACAAATAGGAATATTCATTCATGCTTACAAATACTTTCCAAAACAAAGCAAAACAAGACTTTTATTAAAACATTGTAACATAGCTTTATTAAAATACCACTCACTTATTTCTTCAAACGTCGGGGTCGAGGCAAGTCCGAGCCCTACAAACACATGGCAAGTTTATTGAATGCACTTTTAAACAAGCGTCACATGCATACAAATGATCTCGGCATTCTCCAAAACTAAGTCAAATCAAAGCAAACACTGTCTCCCATCTCGGGGAAACAGGCTAGGCACCAACCAGGTCTTGGCCGAGGTCCCACACCTCCTCGCTGAGGTGAGGTCCCATTGGCCACACTCAAGGAAATGAAGTCGGGAAAAAATCTGGGTTTCCCTCTGCTCAAGAACATGAAGAACGTGAACATGAAGATCATGAAGAAGATGAATGCAAAGATCAAACAAAGCTTTTCTTCAAGAACTCATGAACACTAACTTTCTCTTTCTAAAAACCAATCTTTAAATCAACGCATGACATGCAAAACAGGTTCGATCATGCAATGCAGCTAGATGATCAATAAGAACAGCAAAAGTAGATTAAGATTCTAACCTCAACACTCGAATCTAACGGTTTGAACTCTAAGGATCAAGCTTGCTATCTACTCTCTCACTCTAAAACTCCTCCTTCTCCTTCTAGAGCTTCTCTCTCCTCAAGAACAAGTTATGATACAAAATGATACATTTCTAGGCTTGCACGACTTAACACTCAAATTTTGACACGTGGCAACGGTTGGTTGGCTCTACATGAAAAGGTGACTGATTGAAAAGACAAGACTATGACAAAGTGTGTTCAACAAGCTAGGCGGCAAGGGACTCCGGTGAGTAATGACATCGGCTAAAAACAAGACTTCGGCAAGCAAAGGGACAATGACCTCGGCTAGAAAGGTCAACACTTGGCCCAAATTGTACACACCTCGCCTAGATGTGCCACACCTCGGTCTAGGTCGTACCAGTCTAGGGCAAGATCACTGGGGTTCAAGGGCAACATCTCGGCCCAGATAGTACACATCTCGGCCTTGGTGATGAACACCTCGGCCTAGATAATGATATCTCGGCCAATATGTCAGGATGCGGGTGGAGGTCAACCCAAGAAACCCTAAGATGGTCTTAAGTGTAAGAGTATCAAAAGGGTGACCTAGGCTCAAGATGACCTCGGCTGAAACACATACACACCAATAAGGAACATACCATTCAAGTAACATTTATGCAAAACAAATCAAGGAATGCAAATGCAACACATTGGGACAAGATCATGTAATACATGCAAGCATGACTAGGGTGGAGTGGGGGTTGTTCCATCCTACCCCCCTTAAAGAAGTTTGGTCCCCAAACTTGAGTTACCTTGATCTGAAAACAACTCGGGATATCGAACTTTCATCTCTTCTTCCATTTCCCATGTGGCATCCTTGCCGTAATGTTCCTTCCATTCAATTTTCACCATTGATATAGATTTGTTCCTCAACTGTTTCACTTGTCTATCAAGAATTCTCATCGGCTTCTCCTCGTAGCCCAAATCCTCATTTATTACAACTCCAAAATGATCAATCACGTGCAGGGGATCCCGAATATACTTCCTCAACATCGAGATATGGAACACATTGTGCACTTGACTTAATTCTGGTGGTAAAGCAAGTCTGTAGGCAGTCGTGTTAATCTTCTCAAGAATTTCAAATGGCCCGATGTAACGAGGTGCTAACTTACCTTTCCTTCCAAATCTGGAAACTCCTTTCGTTGGCGAAATCTTCAGGAATACATGGTCCCCAACTTCAAATTTCAATTCTTTTCTTCTCTAGTCGGCATAGCTCTTCTGCCGACTCTGGGCAGTTCTAATCCTCTGTCGAATAAGCTTAATCTTCTTGCTGTCACTTGAATCGTTAGGCCGATCAAAACTTTATCTCCTACTTCACCCAACATATCGGCGACCGCACTTCCTTCCATACAAAGCTTCAGACGGTGCCATGCCAATGCCGGCTTGATAACTGTTGTGTTTAATTCCACTAATGGTAAATGTGCTCCCCAACTTCCCTGGAAATCTAGTACACATAGCCTGAGCATATCCTCAAGTGTCTGAATCGTTCTTTCTGTTTGCCTATCGGTTTGGGGGGTGAAAAGCTGTGCTAAACCTCAACTCGGTTCCCAAGGCTGTTTGTAGGCTCTGCCAAAATCTGGAAACAAACTTCGGATCTCGGTCTGAAACAATAGACATCGGCACTCCATGAAGTCTCACAATCTCATTCATATACAAAGACAATCGGTCAAGATTGAATGTAGTCCTAACAGCAAGAAGTGTCTTGACTTAGTTAATCACAATTATAACCCAAATCGAATCCATTCCCTTCAAGGCCTCGCAAACCAATCACAAAATCCATGGAGATATGTTCCCATTTCCATTCAGGAATCAGCAAGGGTTGAAGAAGTCCTGCTGGTCTCTGATGTTCTGCTTTCACTTGTTGACATTGCAGGCATTGGGATACGAACTCGGCTATTTCTCTCTTCATGTTCAGCCATCAAAAGGTTTGTTTCACATCTTTATACATCTTAGTGTTCCCTGGATGAACAGCAATTCTGGAACCATGGAATCCTTGCAGAATCTTCCCTTTCAACTCAGGGACGTCGGCCACGCACAACCTTCCTTCAAACTTAAGCACTCCATTCTCAAAGGTGTAACCTGACCTCGGCCTGGTGTTAATCTCGCCGGCTACCTTCCTCAGGAATTTATCCTCCATTTGCCTTGCTTTTACTTCTTCGATGATAGTCGGCTCCGCTGAGATTATAGTTAAACACGCCAAATTTCCCATTGACCTCCTGCTTAATGCATCGGCTACCGAGTTGGCTTTGCCTGGGTGGTACTGAATCTGCATGTCGTAGTCCTTCAACAATTCCAGCCATCTTCTCTGCCTCAAATTTAGTTCCTTCTGAGTAAATAAGTACTTCAAACTCTTGTGATCCGTGAAAACTTGGCAAGAAGCTCCATACAAGTAATGGCGCCAAATCTTCAAAGCGAATACCACGGCCGCTAGCTCTAAATCATGGGTAGGATAATTCTTCTCGTGAGGTTTTAACTGACGAGATGCATATGCTATGACCTTACCCCCTTGCATTAATACACAACCCAAACCCTTACGTGAGGCATCGCTATAAATCTGAAATTCCTCATTACCTGATGGGAGTACAAGAACTGTGTCAGAACTAACCTCGCCTTTCAACTCCCGAAGGTCGACTCTCTATCTTCGGTCCATTCATATGCCACTCTTCCGAAAGTTAATCGTGGTCAATGGTACCGCAATCCTCGAGAAGTCCTTACAAACTTTCAGAATAACCGCCAAACCCGTAAAAACTACTTAACCCTGACACGTTGGTCGGCGTCGGCCAATTTACAATGGCTTCAATCTTACTGGGATCAACAGAGATACCCTCTTCATTAATCACATGCCCCAAAAATGAAATGCTGGAGAGTCAAAACTCACACTTACTCAACTTAGCATACAATTTCTTGTCCCTCAAGGTCTGTAGGGCAAGTCTCAGATGACTCTCATGCTCGATTGTACTCTTGGAGTAGATCAATATGTCATCAATAAAAACAACCACGAATTCATTCAGGTACGGTTTGAAGACTCTGTTCATTAAGTCCATGAATGCTACCGGCGCATTAGTCACCCCAAAAGGCATTACTAGAAATTCGTAGTGGCCATACCTTGTCCGAAAAGCAGTCTTCTCAATATCCTCGGCTTTAACCTTCAGCTGGTGGTAGCCCGACCTAAGGTCAATCTTAGAAAAGACTCGTGCTCCTTGTAGTTGATCTAGCAAATCATCAATCCTAGGCAACGGGTACTTGTTCTTAATGGTTACCTTGTTAAGTTCTCTGTGGTCAATGCAAAGACGAAGTGTGCCATCCTTTTTCTTAACAAATAAGACTAGTGCTCCCCACGGTGAAGTGCTCGGCCTAACAAAACCCTTGTCCAACAATTCTTGTAGTTGCACTTTCAATTCCTTAAGTTCGGCTGGGGCCATTCTATAGGGTGTTTTGGAGATCTACCGTTCTTACACGATGTCCACAGTAAACTCTATTTCTCTATCAACTAAGTGGCCAGGCAATTCATTTGGAAAGACGTCGGGGAATTCATTAACAACTGGAATATCGGCTAAATTAACATTTCCATTCTGATCACTCAGTATACTACACAAGTAGCCATGGCACCCTTTCTGAATTAGCTTATAGGCCTTAATGGACGAAATCAGCTAAGGTGGGGACACTACCCTTTTACCCTGGAAAATAACCTCGGCTTGGTTTGGGGGTCTCAACGTGACATTCTTCGAAACACAATTAATAGATGCATGATTCGTCACTAACCAGTCCATTCCTAATATGACGTCAAAGTGGGTCATGTTTAACGGCATTAAATCAACTAATAATTCTACACCCTCAATCACAACAACACACGCCCTATAGATAGACGCAACAATCATAGTTCTCCCAGATGGAGCAGATACATATAACACATAATCAAGAGGTTCTTGTTGTCTATTCAATTTCTCGGCAAACTTAGCAGATACGAATGAATGCGTAGAACCCGAATCAATCAATATGTATGCATCTTGAGAGCAGATTGGGAGTATAACTGACACTACTGTCTCAGCATTCTGGGTGTCTCCTGGCACTAGCGCGAAAACCCTGCCCTGCCTCATCTGTGTCCTCCCGACGTTGCTTCCTTGTGCAGAGCCCGAGGTGCTCCCATTTTTCTTACCATCATCAATCCTTGACTTCGGACAGTCTCTCATACGATGACCCATTTCTCCACATTCAAAACAGGCGCATGACGCCCAACGGCAAACCTCGGAATGCGGCTTCCCACAACTTGCACACATTGGCTTAGTATTACCTTCCTGGTTCGAGTTGCTGGAGTTGCCCACATTCACTTTCTTCTTGGCGTTAAACGAAACTCGGTGGTTATCATAGTTCTGTCTCTTTCTCTGATTCTCCCCTGCATTCTGATATCGGTTCAAGTTAGCTTCTGCAAGAATAGCCTTGTCCAAGACTCTGACATAAGTCGGCATGTTGAGCATGTTGACTCTATCCTGTATCGGTCCACGCAGTCCGCTTTCAAACTTCCTAGCTTTCCTATATTCATCACTGACCATATGAGGCGCAGACTCGCCAATTCGTGAAAGCACGGTCAGATTCTCGCCATCGCCTTGTTTCCTGTGTCAGAGTCTGAAACTCCGTGGTCTTGCGACCCCGAACACTAAGGGGAAAATGCTTGTTGTAGAACAGCTCCAAAAATTTGGCCCAAGTTAAGTCAGGAGTTCCTTCTCGGTCATCATCCACCATCTTCGAGCGTCGTTGCCTAACGTGAACGCGCCAATGCCACCTTCTCGAGCATCTCAGGCCGGGAAGATTTCGAATAGCTTCTCCATTCCTAAGACCCACGCTTTGGCTTTCATCGGCTCTATGCCCCCTTGGAATCTTGGCAGGTTCATCTTCTTGAACTCCTTAATCAAAGTCATAGTTCCACCCCCATACAAGGCTGGCGGTGGAGGCACTGGAGGTACTAGAGGAGGTGGAGGCGGTACTGTATGTCGGCCATTAGTCTGTTCGGCCTGGGTAGATGTAGCACTAGCATTCTGTTGTCTCATTTGTCTCAACTCCCGAGTTAAACCTTCAACTAGTCTTTCTAGTCGGTCCAATCTGTCTTCTGATTGATCTCGGCCAACTGGTGGTCTTCCTCTCCTCATAGTGCTATGAGTATGCAAAATGTGACTTTAAAACAAAATGCACAATAAAGCATGTATGCGAGCAACAAGCAGTTATGCCGAGATGATGCACATATTGTCAAGTAGCAAGCAACATGGTGCAATCCTAACATCATCCTGTGGGATATCCTAGGCTTTTTAGGACTTAAAGTGTGTGGATAACGTACTATGAGGAACTCGTGCTCTGATACCATTCTGTCACGACCCCATCCCGCCCCTAGTAGAATGGTGCCATGATGGCCAGTAATTCGAGACTACCAAAGGCCACTTACAAGAATTCACACACAAATCGGAGTATACATATGGGGCTTACAAATGCGGAAGCAATGAATAAAAGCTAAGTAGTCCATAAGAGCAGTGCTTAAGTTAAATAAAATGACATACATCTTACAATAGCTTATATACAACAAAATGGAGTACAAAAATTTCATCTTGACCAAAAGGCTTCTCAGTCATCAAATACAAAATACAAAGAAATGACTAAGAAGAATGATCTTCAAGATGTTGCAAAACACGAATCCAAAAACACATTGGCAAACACATCTAGGCGTCGCCACCGCCCTGCTCATCACCTACATATATATATATATATAGAGGGTGAGCTTGGATACTCAGTGAATGGTATAAATAATAAAGGGTTTACATGAATGATATCCAAGATCTTTTAGCAAAACAATACATGGAATAAATCAAGTTCATCTATCAAATCTTTCAAGCTTCAAGGGATGCTTACTAACATCAATATAATACAAGAGATGACATTCCGGACAAACAAACCCACGCGGTAAAACCGTCAGTGGCAAGGCAAGACAAGACAAGAGAGATCTCTAAACAATGGTGTCGTTGCATTATAGTCCCCGAACACTAAGGACTTGTGCTACAAATGCTTATAGTCCCCTAGCACATACGGACTTCCAAACTTTGTGCTACAAATGCTTATAGTCCCCTAGCACACACGGACTTCCCGAGAATGTCATCAAAACAAGATATAATGTTTGATACACAAATAGAAATATTCATTCATGCTTACAAATACTTTCCAAAACAAAGCAAAAATAGACTTTTATTAAAATACCACTCACTTATTTCTTCAAACGTCGGGGTCGAGGCAAGTCCGAGCCCTACAAACACATGGCAAGTTTATTGAATGCACTTTTAAACAAGCGTCACATGCATACAAATGATCTCGGCATTCTCCAAAACTAAGTCAAATCAAAGCAAACACTGTCTCCCATCTCGGGGAAACAGGCTGGGCACCAACCAGGTCTTGGCCGAGGTCCCACACCTCCTCGCCGAGGTGAGGTCCCATTGGCCACACTCAAGGAAATGAAGTCGGGAAAAAATCTGGGTTTCCCTCTGCTCAAAAACATGAAGAACGTGAACATGAAGATCATGAAGAAGATGAATGCAAAGATCATAACTTATCATTATAAAATCTGAGATTTCATGCTATGAGTTTGAAAACATGGACCTGGGTACCCATACTAGAAGATCTTTGGGAAAACAAACACAAAAGCATGGATTTTAATATAAACTTTCGGATCAAACAAAGCTTTTCTTCAAGAACTCATGAACACTAACTTTCTCTTTCTAAAAACCAATCTTTAAATCAACGCATGACATGCAAAACAGGTTCGATCATGCAATGCAGCTAGATGATCAATAAGAACAGCAAGAGTAGATTAAGATTCTAACCTCAACACTCGAATCTAACGGTTTGAACTCTAAGGATCAAGCTTGCTATCTACTCTCTCACTCTAAAACTCCTCCTTCTCCTTCTAGAGCTTCTCTCTCCTCAAGAACAAGTTATGATACAAAATGATACATTTCTAGGCTTGCCGGCTGACTTAACACTCAGCCCGGACACGTGGCAACGGTTGGTTGGCTCTACATGAAAAGGTGACTGATTGAAAAGACAAGACTATGACAAAGTGTGTTCAACAAGCTAGGCGGCAAGGGACTCCGGCGAGTAATGACATCGGCTAATAACAAGACTTCGGCAAGCAAAGGGACAATGACCTCGGCTAGAAAGGTCAACACTTGGCCCAGCTGTGCCACACCTCGGTCTAGGTCGTACCAGTCTAGGGCAAGATCACTTGGGTTCAAGGGCAACATCTCGACCCACATAGTACACATCTCGACCTCGGTGATGAACACCTCGGCCTAGATAATGATATCTCGGCCAATATGTCAGGATGCGGATGGAGGTCAACCCAAGAAATCCTAAGATGGTCCTAAGTGTAAGAGTATCAAAAGGGTGACCTAGGCTCAAGATGACCTCGGCTGAAACACATACACACCAATAAGGAACATACCATTCAAGTAACATTTATGCAAAACAAATCAAGGAATGCAAATGCAACACATTGGGACAAGATCATGTAATACATGCAAGCATGACTAGGGTGGAGTGGGGGTTGTTACATGTGCGCATGGGATTACTACTTGATTATGTATTTTACTTCATTATGGATTTATGTTTGTTGGTTTCATATTTTTAGCTGCAAACTTTACCCGTTTTTGTGAAGCGGCCAAAAACTTTTCTAAGATATTAAGCCAGTCCAGAAATTCTTCGGGGTGGAGTCTAAGTGTTATTTATTTTTTGTCATGCCAATTATCAATAACTAAAATATTATTTTTTTATTCCACCCTTAAAAATGGTGCAATATGACTATTTTTTGTTCTCTTTTTATTTTGAAACTTTGAATGCCATTCCATTGCTTGGTATAATTTCTATTTCTTCCAATTGTTTACTAATTTGTTCCCATTCATATCTCCATTGAATAAACGGGGACAAAATCCGAACAGCCTCAATTATCTGAAGTGTGTTTATATTTCAGCATCAAAATTTGAATTTTGTGGTGCCAACAAAGTGCTTTGGGTGTTGGGTAGGAAGCATCAAGCTTGTTTTGGTCACGGGATGAAAATTTGAACCTAACGATATTTTCATTCTCCCATTGTTCCTTTTTGTCTCATTGACAGGCCTGCTTCCTGCTGCTTGTAGATTAATGTGAACCTCCTTTGAATCGTGATACAATCAATTTCTATTGCATTTTGTTGTGTTTTTTCATTCTGGATGTTCAATATGACAGTGAGCATCTTGATAGATCTTCTAATTTATTCCATAGGGGTATGAAGTATGGCCACTCTCTTGGAGATTTTTCCACTTTTAAGTTTAACACCGTGTCAACCGCGATACTCTTATTTCATGCTAGAAGTCTATATTAGTGAACACATGTTCTGATGTATGCACGTATTTAGTATTGGTCAACCCCATGTTGCCATTATTTCTTATAAAATATATACTATAAATGCCTGTTATGCACCTATTGCCTTCACAAAACTATATACACCTGTGCAAACACTTCTAAACTATATGTAATTAATGTGGGTGCCTTTAATCTGTATTTCTTGGCTTCTTGACCTAGTTGTGTTTCCATCGATGATAATATGTTTATTCAGGTTGTGATCGCAGATGAATCACATTTCTTGAAGAATGCACAGGCAAAGCGAACAAGTGCTTCACTTCCTATATTACAGGTTCTCTCTCTCTCTCTCTCTCTCTCTCTCTCTCTCTCTCTCTCTCTCTCTCTCATATGCATGCGCATACAATTTCTATGACTATCAAACTTAACAAATTAACAATTTTAGAAAGCTCAATATGCAATATTGCTTAGTGGAACTCCTGCTTTATCGCGACCAATTGAGTTATTCAAACAGGTACTTTTTAATGTCAATGTACAACCTAACATGGTTATGCGTCAATAAGTTTACAGAAAATCTTGTATTGATTATGTATTAACTTTTGTATGCTTGGCAGCTGGAAGCCTTGTATCCTGATGTATATAAGAATGTTCATGAATATGGTAACCGATATTGCAAGGGTGTAAGTTAAAATCTCCATTCTATTAACAAACTGTCTTGATTTTTAGTTTGTAGTTTTAATACCACATAGTGAATTCTTTTATTGCTTCTAATGATGATAATCTAGGGTATATTTGGAATGTACCAAGGTGCCAGCAATCATGAGGAGCTTCACAACTTGATGAAAGCAACAGTGATGATCCGTAGACTCAAAAAGGATGTCCTTTCTGAGCTTCCTGTGAAGCGCAGGCAACAGGTACACACTGTAGCTGTTCACTCGAGCTATCCTTTGCTTAAGTGAGTAGTATTTCCCTTGCTTCATGCAACTAAGCTTCTAATATTCATAGACCTCAACATTAATTATTTAGAATATATTAACATTTATAGGTTTTAGTTTTTGTTTCCAGAATAATATTATCATACTGAAATGAAATTTGGATCCTTTTTTCTACACAGAAATTATCAGTCTTGCTGATGGGGAGTCTAGAAGCAAAAATTTGTTAATTAAAAAAATTCAATAAGTGCCTCGATGTTGCTGTCATGCCCTTTTTGAATTACTATTTATTATAAAACCCTGATGTGCTTGGACTGCACTTCTAATAATTTTTTTTTTTTTTTTTTTGATAAATAATAAGATTTTATTGAAAAGCATCAAGATGATGCACTAAATACAAAAAACCGAAAGAGGTAAACAAAAATCGCCTAACAAATTACATCATCCAAAAAATCTAAGAAATTAAACAAATCCGGATCAACTATACACTCCATTAATAATGACACAAGGACAATACCTAGTGTTGTTCCCCATTAATTGAGGATAATGGGAGGGGTAAGACTGGAGACAAACATAACTTTTGGCAATATTTGCATAAAGTGGTTGCTCTTGTACTCAAATCCATGTTCTTATGGTTGGCAGCTGAGCTTTTACCATTGTACCAAGCAATGCCACTCCCAGCACTTATTTGGAATGTAATTTTGAAATATATTTCAACATTCATTTCATTTCTTGAACATTGATTAATATGTTAAAGAGAATTGCGCTTAGTTCGCTGCATTGGTTCTTTGTTTAATGATACTTTCACTTAATTCTCAGGTTTTCTTGGATTTGGCAGAGAAGGACATGAGACAAATCAATGCTTTATTTCGTGAGGTGATATAAATTTCTTGGTGTCACTATTTTCTTGAACATCCTTGATTAAATTTACATGACTTCTTAAAAAGTTGAGAATGAATAATATTGGAGTACAAAAAGTTGATTCGGTAGCAGTTTTGGCAAGCATCTATATTGAATGGTGACATAGTAAGCTTTGCATGGAAGGTTTTTATGATGTTACTAGTGAACTATGATGTTTACAGTGTCTTGTATATCTCTAACCTGGTATTTGTAGTGTGGAATAAGTTATGGCGATCATTTGATGACAGTTCCTTTTGCTAGGCCACCAAGAATTACTATCAAGTTAATCTTTGGAATCCTTTCCACCTCAACTTGCAGGCTGTTATGAGGTGTTCCATTTTTGTTGTTAGCTCATCTATAAATGGGGAATTGCTATTTTGGCTGAATTTTAGCTTTCTTTTTCTTAATCAAATGTAATGTTGCCATCAATGGATTAGTCCCAAAAGCTTAAACTGTTAGGAAATGGGTCCAGCAAGGTACATTGAACCATCCAAACCTGCATGTGGAGCTGCAATTGACCAAACATAGAGAGAAACAAAATGCAAACGTGGAACAAATGCAAATGAAGACAATTGAGAATGAATGACCTCCCCTAACTTGAGCTCTAATACACTGTTAGATCACCACTAGTTCCAAAAGCTTAAGCTGTTAGGAAATGGATCATCAATGTATATTGAGTTTTCCAACAGCTTTTACTACTTTTGTCAACCTTTTTTTTTTTTGGTTAAGTTATGAATTTTCTACATTTCCTCATTCATGGTTATAGTATGTTGTTTGTATGGTATTTATAAATTGAAGATACATTGAGAAGATAATTTGCCCCAAAAAAGTTTGAGAATGTAAGATAAAAATAAATCAGTAATAATAATTTTCTATTCTGTAGTTGGAGGTTGTGAAAAGCAAAATTAAGGCCAGCCAATCGAAGGAGGAAGCAGAATCACTTAAATTTTCTCAAAAGCATCTTATTAATAAGGTATGCATGTGAGCTCCAAACCCAAGTTTTACATATTTGTTTTATTTTTGGTCATTTTGATTTTTCTTACTGGGGCAAGATACTATATCACTTATCAAGCCTCCCTCTAGCTCTGATTCTCCTCCGTTGTTAGTAGGGAGAAACCCAATTCAATTAGTTTAGAGGCTATTCCGTGATAATATTATAATAATCGCCATGATTCTTATTCTTTTCTTATGCATCATTATTGTGAATGAAATTACTAGGTAACTGTTGTGGTGGATATAATATTCATGCTTCATAGATGCTCACTATTGTAGATGCTGGAGTATTCATGCTTCATAGATGCTGGAGTATGCCGGTTGTTAATTGATTGCTGTTTGATGCAATCTTTGATGAACATAAAATTCTCTTTTTGATATTAAGGAATTTAGTACTAGATATTTTATGAATGTACTCTTGCTTTAGGTTTTTATTGTATACATACTACACTAAAAATTATAAAATAATTTTATTTTACAAACGTATCCTTGCCATACTTGTATCCTTACCTTTTAAGTTTTGCCGTATTGCAGTATCCATATCCCGTATCCGTATCCGTATCCATGCTTCCTAGTTAGTAAGTGACAACTTTGTTCCATAAGTAGGCAAACCCACTAAGGAATTAATTTCTTGATAATTATGTTGGCTGTAGAAATGTACACTTCTTCACTCCAGCATCTAGTCAAGCTAACTACAAATACTTGAAAGAGAGTTTGGTCACACATGCCCTTAGGATAGAGCAGGCCTCTCAAAAAGTCAATTCCAATTTGCCTCTATTAATCAAACTGAATATTAATCTAGGTCAATGCAAGTACCCTGGATGAACGAAATCTTCTGATGTAGGACGAGCAGGGATTACCTTCCTACAAGTAGTGAGCCCGGTTTAAGTATACTGCAGCAGTAACAGTAGACTTGTAGGGCTAGATTTGGTGGGATTTTATGACTGTAGAAGTATTTAAAAAAATAGGAGTTTAAGGGTTTGTAAAAAGGTAGGGTTTTGGGAATGAAAAGTGCTTAGGGATAGTTGGGTGGTTGTTCTAAGCACGGTGAACAGTGACGTGAATAGTTGGGTGGTGGTTATCAAATATCAATAAAGTATGTTGTTTCTGACTAAACTATAAAACAAGAAGACCGTATTTTATCTTTTTTGAGTGTTTGTAATAATTTTTTCGTATCTTAATATATTAAAATAAATTTTAATGATTATATGTATAAGGAAACTTTTTGTAGCTACTAAATAATAAAAAAAATATTGGTAACTTATTATTTTATCCGTAAGTTTTTTATAAAAAAAATATATATATGTAGGAGGGCCCCACTTTCAAAGCCCCGTCTAAGGCCACATAAATCTCAGGGCTGGCCTTGTTTGGAGCCTTACCCCACATGCGGGGAGGCTCAACTTCCATGAAAATGATTATAAGAAATCTGTTCTCTTTCTTGGCTATATTTTAATGTCAAATTCAATGAATCCGTTTGAATTCTAAGTGCCTTTCTCTCTTTGATACTTTTCGGACTCCAGATTTATACTGATTCTGCAGAAGCCAAGATCCCAGCAGTTCTGGATTACGTGGGAACTGTCATTGAGGTATTTCTTCTTCTCCCTTGGTTTTCCTACTGCATCAAGCAATGGATAAATTGAGCTGCCGTAATTAGTTTTGTTGAAAAACACTATTAGCTAGCACTTAGCTGTGAAAAAGCATTTCAAAAATAATTTAAAGTCTCTACGAGATAAGGATTTGAAAATAATAGATTTTTGTCATAGAAGAAAACTTCCAAGTAAAAATTATACAAAGAGAAATTTGTAACTAGAAACAAATTGCCAGTGGTTTGTTGTTTGGCTTAGTTATGTTAAAGATGATAATCATCTGTTCACCATACCCAATTGAATCTTCATGATATGACTTAAGTTTATTTTTAATGTTTTTATCTATCATTTGGGTTTGACTTACTGAAGTAGCAAAACAACTTTTACCAGTTCCAGTATTTGACATTTTTCTTTTTGTTAATTCTCCACATCAAAATGAATTTTTTTCCACTATAATGGCATAAATTAATATGCTTACTTTTGATTATTTGGAAAATTAACATTGTCTTGAACTTTAGGTTTCATATTGGGTACTGATTAAAGTTTCACTGAACAAATGCAAAAATACAGTGACATCATTAATGGTACAGGTGTTAAGTTATTTAATGGACTCAGAGGAGTATAAAAAATTGAAAATCAACTCTAATTTCAACTTTCAAGAATCACTTCCGATTTCAGCAAGCCCACTCTCACAAAGAGTTGGCTACTCTCTCCAAAAACAGTTCCAGATTGAGGGAGTGAAGTATGCCTAATTTCGGGTATGATGTAATTGCGCGAGTAATGCCACATAATAGACATCTTTGTGGACAAGATATACCAAGTTGCAACTTTTATTATCAAATAATGACCTCATTGAAGATGTTATAGAATAAGTTTACAAGAAAGAAACCTAAGCAAAATAAGAATTTGTGGTAAAGCCAAATCTAAATCCTGGTAATTAGCATAACTTAGGAGAATTTATCCTTAACCACCCCTTAGTTTGCATGCACTTTTGCATATGTATGTCTATGCACATGCACATGCACGCTCAAACGTAGCATTCTTAATATTTCCACTGTAAAGAAGGGAACCTGATTTCAGTTTACAAGGAAGAATGTTTAGATTAAAGAGATATATATATATAAATTCATAATAATTTCATTGAAGATGAGCAAGCAGGTGCAACCCCATATACCAAAAAAAAAAAAAAAGTTGTACTTACCATGTATCAAAATCTAATCGGAGTCTCTATGAAATCTAAAGGATCAGGAAGCGTTGATTGAATCAATTGTGAGGCCTATGTTAGAATTAGCCATGGTTGGATATGGATAGCCTACGTTGTATAAGTTGATCAATTAGTTTTTCCATGTTGAGTCGAGGGTCAAAGGTTGCTCTGAATCTCTGATCCATATCATAATGTTCTCTGACATCTAGGATATATGCAAACGCAACACAGTATTTTATGGTTATTATGTGTACATACTACATACTATTGTTGAAGGTTATAGCATTTGAAGTTTTGTATTAGACCTTACCTATAAATAAAATAAAATAAAAAATAAAAAAGGTTTTGTTATAGACCTTTGTGATTTTTTGTTTCCTTTTTTGTTTTATTTTATTGCAAATTTTGATTTGGATATTGTGCATCTATATGTGTTAATTTTATCTTATTCTGATTGTTGCAGGCAGGTTGCAAGTTTCTAATATTTGCACACCATCAACCCATGATTGATTCAATATACCAATTTCTTCAGGTAATACTGGTGAATTGTCCATAAAAATCTTTAAAATTGATCCACTCATTAGCGCTGCCAAATTTCAGAAGAAAAAAGTTGGTTGCATTCGAATAGATGGTGGTACACCAGCAGCATCAAGGCAAGCTTTGGTAACAGATTTTCAGGAAAAAGATGCTATAAAGGCAGCAGTGGTAATGCAGTTTGATTCATTAATTTTTGTAGAATGTTTTCTGCTCCTATAATCTTCCCATGTATCAATGTTGATACTGTCATTGTGTTGCAAGGTTCATGATCTACAATTTCTCTTGTGCTTGTCATTTCACAGCTATCTATCAAAGCTGGAGGTGTTGGGTTAACCCTAACAGCTGCAAGCACAGTTATTTTTGCAGAGTTATCTTGGACTCCAGGTGACATGGTTCAAGCAGAAGATCGTGCTCATAGGATTGGGCAGGTAACCATTTAAAAGTTCATAAATGATTGGTATGAGCTGTCATTTGGTTGGTATGAGCTATCACTTGATACCCTAGTATATCAGAGTTATTGTTTCATTTAAGTTGCTTGGACAATTTTTGGGGCACTACTGGTCAGTGCTTCTCAAGAGACATTCTATTTCTGCTTTCAAGCAAGTAGCAGTTATTTGCTCTGTAAATGCTTTTGTCGATGGCCCCAATTTATCATGAATGGGATGAAGAGTGATGACATTACATTAGCTATCGATGAAATTAGAGACTGCCCTAAGTTACTTTGTTTCAATTAAGTAATTGTGCTTTGCGGCTAAATGAAGTTAGTACATATAATTCTTCTAATTTTCATTCACAAATGCAAAGTGCCTCCAGTCTTCTGACAAGTTTGGTTCATTTTAGGTGTCATCGGTCAATGTATATTACCTGCTAGCAAATGACACTGTTGATGACATAATATGGTATGTTTATACCCCATTCGTTTTACTTGGACAATATTGTCTTACTTAAGTGGACAAGCTGTCATTGTTTGTTTAAGTAGGATATTTGATGATGATCAGTAACTTCTGCCTTATATTTCTCTTTACAGGGATGTTGTCCAGAGCAAGTTGGAAAATTTAGGACAGGTTATCTTTTCTTCCCTCTCTACTTCGAGGGTCATTCTGAGAGTGTGTACCATATTCAAGTTAAATGTCATAACTAAATCATTTTAAGTCATGACTTAAAAATAGCAGTCATAACCAAACCCCACATAAGGTATAGGGTAAACTACTAATAAGTATTAATAATTGGACTTAATTCCCATCAAGTTCTATTGAAAATAAGTCCTAATAAAATCATTGCTAAAAATAATTGTGACCTTGTTTGCATTTGTCGCTAAAAATGGACAATTAGCAACTTTTTGTGTCATAATTTTTATAAATTGTCGTTAAAACTTACAATTAGTGACTTTTTTTCTGATGAATTTTTCAAACTGTCGTTGAAAATTAAAAATTAGAAACTGTCGCTGAAACTTATAAGTAATGACATTTGTCGTAACAATTTTTAAACTATAGTTGAAAATTAACAAATCAGTGACTTTTTTTAATAGTGTTTGATAAAAAATGCCATTAATTCTCACAGGACTTATTAGACAATTGGTTCACCTGTTAAGACCTATACGTAAATCATCCTAAGGAATAACTAAAGACTTTTTGAATCATAACTAAAATAATAATCACAATAGGTCATAATCAACATCACAAGTCATAATTAATATCACAATAAGTTATAACTAAATATAACAATAAGGTCGTAACTAGGGCATATGGTACACCCCGAAAGGGGCTTGGGCTGTGTACCATAGAATTTCCCCTACTTTTCAATACTCTTTACAAAATTTGAATTTTTATGCATCTGCTTGTAAATTTGTTTAATATATAGAAAGGATCACCAATTCATCCATCGGACGACCATATATGCACATACATGTGGTTTGATATAGAACCCACCTGGTATGGCTTCAGTGCCAAATTTCTTCTACATAGAAAGTTTGCATTTACACAAGCAAAGATTTTTTGAGATGCCAGGTTCAGTTTTCTTTATGTGCATTCTAAACTGAGATTTGGTCTATGGACTTCAGATGCTTGATGGCCACGAGAATATGTTAGAAGTCTCAGCTAGCCAGCCAAGAAGCAGCCTTGCAAAACAGAAAACACTAGACTCTTTCATGAAGCGTTGTAACAACATCAATGACACTGAAGATCAGCCCAGGCTAAAATATCCTAGGAAATGAGCCATCAACTCTACAACCAAGTGATGTATAATCATGTATATATGAACAGGCGTATGACTGAAAGTTCTTGCAATGATGAGAGCACATTTATAGCCTGAATGGGTTGTAAACAAAATGAAACTATATAGGAAAACCTCAATTTTGAAATGGGACATAACTATTTTTGTTTTGGTTTTGTTGCCAATCATTGCCAAGGCCTATTTCTGTGGTTGGGCCATGTGGGTGGCGGTTCTTTAACCACTGCAGGCATTATGGTGCTAGAATAATAGATATTCCTTACAAATCTGACCAATGTTTGGTAGCAAAAATCAGTGGGATTGTTATGGATATCCTTTTATGGTATTTACTCACAATATGTTGCAGTGCAATGCAATATGGAAATAGAAGAGTTTAAAAAAACAAATATCAACACAATGATTGTTTCGTTACCAGCGGGGATTTAGATTGTATCAAATCTGTTCATGCCTCGCTCATGCAATGAATTGCCTTCTTACTACACCTAGTTTGACTCCAGACTATTTATGATGTGATTGGAAAATGGCTTCAAGATTTACCTGTGTGATCTCTTAGCATTTGACTTGTATCATATATCATGAGATAATTACTATTGAAGTCTGGACTCTAAAGTAAATCGACTTGGGTCCATGTGCAAACGTCCAGTACTTGTCTAAACTTGGATCCTTGCCCATCTTGTATGACCAGGCACTCCTAGGCTGTGACAGCTAAATATTTGGCTTTAGCCAGCCTCTAGAGAAAGAATGCAGTGTCCTGATTTTAATATCAAAAGCAGTAATACGAGGACCAACTGCTCAAGACCGGATCGGATAGATTCAGCTGTACCTGTGTACCTCAACTATCAACAACAGAATTAAATAATGCATTTCATTTCACACATTTAACATAATGCGCAATATTCTCACTCATATTTTTTAAAGGGTATGGACCCAAATAGGTAACACATTCAAAGCATGCAACATTTTAAATAGCAAAACTGTGGGGCATCACACAAGCCACTAGTAACTCCACAATCAAAGGATTCCCTTTTGAAGCCAAAAAACATCAAGGGGTAGACAGTCTAAAATATAAAAATTCAGAGAGGAAGGAAGGGAATCACATTAGCATCTGATTAGTAACTCCTGCCCCAGTAGGTCCACTTCTTTGCAGGCTTACCAGAGGCAAAGCAAAGAGTCCCTGCATAAGTGTTGGATTCAAGCTTTAGAATGACACAATTTCCTATATTACAATTATACAAAACCTTTTAAAAGAAGTTCCAACAAAAAGCAGTGAATTACTATTACATGATCTTGAGTAGAACTCACCCCAAAAGCTAGCTATTGAGGTGAGGATGCCCTCACGCTTATATGCTTAATATTACATTAGTATTCAAGCGATGTGGGACTTCGCTTCACAATAACATAAATTATAGAAAGATCATATTATGTTTGGTCTCCTAAAACCACAATACCATTAACCACTAAGAATAATTTTAAATTAAAAAAATAAATAAATAAACTAGACAATGTATTATGTACGCTTATGTTTTACTTGGGGGTATTTATATACTTTGGATCCTATTGATACAAGTGTCCAAGAGAATAACCCTTATTCAGAAAGGGTCCCTCCTTTTAGACATACAATGTATTCTTCATCCCATGTTCTACATGGACACACCACCTTCTTAGAAATGTTTGTGCTTCTTAGAGCTATAGCAACAAGCTCCTTCCACATATCCCTTCCCACACTATCGTCCATAAGATCATAAACCCTTCTGAAAACTCGTCGAAAACCATCCTCTACACCACCCTCCTATCCCATGTTACCACAACACCACCCTCATTACCTTCTAATGCAAGGAGATATAACTACATAAACCAAAGAACAAAGCGAACCACATCCTCCAAACACTTTTAATCTCAAATTAGTTAAAATTGGATATGTAGTCCTATTTTTTTTCAAAATTTCTCTGAAAGGTATCACTGCAATTATCGTAAGAGGTCATGGAAGACTAAGAGCATTGTCGCATTTTACATACTTATTCATTCATCTCAATTAAGAAATTGAGTAATGTCTAGATGCTCTTTGTAGATTGTTCACCATAACATAGGAGCACTCATACAATAAATAATATTTAATGCTTTTGAACCAAGGGGATGTAGCCTGTGTGGTTAAAGTCTTACAAAGTCTTCTTAAGGAGAGGTCTCGGGTTCCACTCTTAGGTGTGGAATGGGAGGCAAGACTTAGTGCTTGCAAAGAGAGGGTGTAAGTTCAACTCCCCTTAGGTGTTAATCTAACAACAAACCACTAACTTTCGCCGATCAAAAATAAATAAATAATATTTAATGCTTTTGTTATTGTACATGCAGTAGAGATAAAATAAAATGGCTGCCAAAGCTAATGTTCTAGATAAAACACATCCAAGAATTTTTAACTTGTAGATTTGTAGAAAAAAAGAGCACATAAAGGAAGCCATTTGACCAAAGATACACTAAAATATTTTCATTATGTGCCAGTTGGGCTTCTTTGGTATTTATTTAGTTAATAATTTGTGCATTAAAATTGTTTCTTGTCTTCATTGGTTGTATGTATCTATTCCTTGTTTCCTTCTATAACAACGCCCTCTTCCTGTTAAGGAAGATCCGAACAACAACAACAAAGATAAAATTCACATACAACTAACAAAAGTACCTGGATGAAGTTCTGGCTGGTCAAACGGAGAGCAAAGTGTCTTGGCAGCTCCCATCTCACCTTTTGTTCTTGCTTTCACATCCTTCTCTACTTCCTATCATAGTTATCAAATCGAGAATCATATGGTGAATCACGAATCGAATAGCATCAACAATCGTTAAGATTCAGTACAAACTATAAAAAAAATGTTAAACAATTATATAAACGAAAAAACTAAACCAAACCAAGCCTGAAGTCCCATCAAATAGGATCAGTTACTTGAATCATTCTTCTCCACGCGTCCCTATCAAAGGCCATTTCATTAATTAAATTAAGTAGATTCATATCTCTATTTGCAATGCTAGCCAACGTTAATCTAGGCTTACCCCGTCCTCTAACACTTCCATCTACTGTTACAGCATCGCATCTCTTCACTACTACCTTTGTTAGTCTCCGTTGAATATGACAAAACTATCTCAATCGATTCTTTCAACTTATCTTCTATCGATGCTACTTCTACCCATTCCCGAATACGCTCATTTCTAATTCTGTCTTATCTAGTCTTACCACACATCCAACTTAGCATTCTCATCTCAGCCACACTTATCTTATCTACATGTGAATATGACCAAACTATCTCAATCGATTCTCTCAACTTATCTTCTATCGGTACTACTTCTACCCATTCCCGAATACACTCATTTTTAATTCTGTCTTATCTAGTCTTACCACACATCCAACTTAGCATTCTCATCTCAGCCACACTCATCTTATCTACATGTTGTTTCTTGGTTGCCCAACACTCCATCCCATACAACATTACTGGTCTAATAGCCATTTTATAGAACTTACCTTTTAGTCTAGTGGGTATTCGTTTATCGCACAATACCCCAAACGCATTTCTCCACTTATACCATCCCGCCTTAATCCTATGGGCCACATCTACATCAATCTCCCCCGCTGTTGTGATAATCGACCCTAAATAACGAAAATGTTCACTTTTAGACAGTTCTTGATTCTCAATCTTCACTTCTCCTCTACTTTCATTGTTACTGTTACTAAATTTACACTCCATGTATTCTGTCTTAGTTCTGTTTATCCGGAATCCTTTAGATTCAAGAATTTTTCTCTAAATCTCCAATTCTGTGTTAACTCCTTCTCTAGTCTCATCCACTAGCACAATATCATATGCAAAAAGCATACACCATGACACGTCATCCTCAATATTTCTTGTCAACTCATCTATAACTAAAGCAAAAAGATAAGAACTTAAGGTAGATCTTTGGTGTAACCCTACAGTGATAGGAAATTCATTTGTCTCTTCAGCTAGTGATTTGATAGTGGTCATCACTCCTTCATACATGTCCCTAATCACATCAATGTAACCTTTTGTCACCCCTTTCTTCTCTAACACCCACTATATTATATCACGGGGTACTCTATCATATGATTTCTCAAAGTCAATAAACACCATATGAATGTCTCTTTTCTTTTCTTTATACTTTTCTATTACTCTCCTCAAAAGATAGATTGCTTCCATTGTTGACCTGCCAGGCATAAACCCAAATTAATTCTCTAACACCTCTGTTATATCTTGCAATCGGTGTTCCATCACACTCTCCCACACTTTCATTATATGACATAAACGAAAAAAAATGAAATAAATTAAATTTTCACATATGTAATTAAACAATTCTTATATAAGCACACAATTACACCATCAAATTGGGAACACATTGCCTTCTTATAGTAGGAGATGTGGATCAAAATCCCACCAACCATAAAATATTCAAAAATCATAATATAATCTCTTGACATAGAAAAAATGGGCATAAAAACCCTATATAGAGTATAATAAGAAGAATTAAGTAAAATTCTTTATTTTAAAACCTAATAAAACGTATGCATATGCTATTGTTCAGGAAAAAAAAAAATTAAAAATTGTTGTGTAAGGGTTTGACCAACCATACCCATATCATACTAAACCATATTTATTTTACTAAAATAGTAGTTGATAATTCATGGGTGTAAGTTACTTTAACTTTAAGCATCTTTAGAAGATGTATTACAAAGGTTTAAAACATGTCTGATCTAATTGGTCCTATTAGAAACTCCTGATCACCAAAATAACAACAAACCATGCATAAGTATTGGCCATTTCCCTACTAAACACATTTAAAGTTATATCATGTCTTTTTTATTTAAAAAAAGAAGTTAAAAAAGGTCTTCGGACACGATATTTCAAGAATTGCATGAATCATTTAAAGTTAATCAAATCGTAAATCGTACAATTCACCATAGATTCTATCTCAAAATAGATTCACCCATAGATTCGTATTGATCTATGAAAATTGTGAATCAAATTGTGAATTGTAAGATTCTGATAACAAAACTTCCTACGAATAATAGATCACATATTACAAGCACTCACTATATACCAACAATTGCATATACTAATAGTTATAAGCAGTAAAATAACAAATTTCAACCAGAGAAGATATAATTTGTTTGATCTAATAACAAGAGACTAGGTAACACATGGTTTGTTGGATATAATGAAAATTATGATAACCAAAGGCAGGAACCAAGTAGAATGTTTGGTTTCAATTTTCAGAATTCAATTTTTTACAAATTGAGTTTTTTGTTTTTCATATTTTTTTGTTTTTAGTGAATATTTTTAAAATTATAAGCAATTTTTTTACTTTTTTAGATGCACCTTACTTGGATGTATCTAAAAAGTAAAATATTTGTAAAAAAATATTTTAAAAAATCAATAAATACACAAGAATACGAAAAATGTATTGAATTCTCTTTTTTTTTTTTTCTTTTTTTGTATTTTGATATTTAGTGAATTTTCTATAGATTGTTTTCACAAATATTATACTTTTTAAGTGTATTTATGTTAGATGTATCTAAAAATTAAAAAAATTGCTTAGAATATCAAAAAAAAATTCAAATTTCTGAAAAGTGAATCCTGGAAATCAAAACCAAACAATAATGCCTCAAATTGAGAAGTGGCTAAAAGTGTCAAGAAGAGAAGCCTACTCATGGATGGTCAGTGCATAAACAATGATATTCTTAGCATATATTCAAGCACAATAAGTGCCTTACCTCCTCGTTGCACCAAGGAGCTAAGATCATTTTCTTTTGGTTCAGTGCTTCCACGAATTCATCCCATGTCTTTACAACCTTAATACAAGCATCTCGTTTTTGCTTTGCAGCATCAAACAAACTTTGTTGAATATCAGCTAACATGCCATTGACTCGCTCAGCCAACTCATCATTCACAGGGACATCCACTTTTGCTGAATTGTCACGGCGAACAGCACGTACCTGAAAACCATATTAAAGCATTTTGTGGATATTCCTATGAATCTACTAAACCACTCACACCAAAATATTAATACCATCTCCTCGTGAAATGTCAAAGTAATCCAAGGTAGCATGATTTGAACAAAATGTGCTACACTTAATAATGTGAACTAAGTTTGCTCCATTTCAACCGGATTACTTGAATTCTAAAATTACCAAGTTGAGAAATATAATATGTAATGAATCCACTTTACCCATAAGGAACCTAATTTCTTACTTAATGCCCATAAGTGCCTTATCCTATGGGGAATTCAAATACCCACTAATCCTTCATGTACAATCAAGGAAGAGTTTAAATTGAAAAATATAGCCCAGCCTTGGTTTAAATACCCTTCACGTGTTGATAATTAGCCTCGACTAGGATCATTTATCAAATATAGAAATAAATTAGTATATAAGTTGGGGAGATCCCTGCAAACTAAGGTGTCTAACATTATAAATGCTAGCACATGAAGATGGTCAAGCCAATGATCAAGGGAAATTCAGAATGTCTTGAACAATACTCCTCACTCTTTACAGCCACAGCCTGTGTCAGGATGGAAATGGACATTGGCTAAATCTGGGGAATACTTTATGCAAACAACTTGGAAACAATAAGAAATCTGAAAATCTTGAACCAAAGGCTCCATGGTACACAACAGTTTGGATTCCTCAACACACCCCGCAAATGTGCCTTCATACTATTGTTACTCTCCCTCTAGTTTTGACTATTCTCTCTCTAGAGCTTCCCATCGTGGCCAACTATGGTGAAGGGGCCATGAATTCCCAAGACCTTAGAGACCCCTACCCATCCCTTACCCATGTGTTCCGTCTTTCTATCTTTATGGGTTTGATTTGTATGCTCTTATGCTTACTAAT
Organism: Camellia lanceoleosa; assembly: GCA_025200525.1. Taxonomy (NCBI): domain Eukaryota; kingdom Viridiplantae; phylum Streptophyta; class Magnoliopsida; order Ericales; family Theaceae; genus Camellia; species Camellia lanceoleosa. The sequence continues at coordinate 186,373,582 of CM045766.1, forward strand.
TTCTTTTATTTGAGGGTACTTATGGTTGATTTCTCTAAGAGTTCCGATCTTTTGTCCTTTTCCTAGGACCTTCTTTGCCAAAGGGATGCTTCAGATCCATCTTGACAAGGTTTTGTTCTTAGCCGGATCATGATCTTTCTATGGGTGCTTATTGGAGTCTAGGATTCATTGATGGTGAGCATTGATTTTATCTTTGCTCCTTTTTATCCTGCTCTATGGTGAAGAGAGCTAGTCAGAGAGCTAGTTGGGTGACGTTTCTTACTTAGAAATGCGATTTTGCACTCTCAAGAAAGAAACTTGTAAGAAACTCACTCCAAACTAAGATAGAACCTCCTAAACATACAAATCTAAAAAAAAAAAAAAAAAAAAGGGGGGGGGGGGGGGGGGCGCGGACTTATTCTAATATTTTCTATTTGCATAATATTTATTTGTATTTGACAAAGACAATTTGTAGTTGACATCAAGCTCTAATAATAATTTATATTTTAACATATATAATACAATTTTTTTTAAATTAAAAAAAAAAAAATCATTGTTAGAATATATTAAATATACTCAATATAAAAATATATATACATGCTCCCATAAACACTACCAATTTAGAAACTTCTTTATGCCCTCGCTCCCCTGCCCCCTCTTCATGCAACTAAGATTGTAGCAGAGTTCACGCGTGGCACCACCATAGACTAGTGAGGGTGCTAGTGTCATGGAGAGGAAAGGAACTTAGGCTTACTGTTCTTGCCTTGTTTTGGGGTTGTTTTATCTGATATGGTGATGTTTGGTTTGGAAATTTTGCATGCTTTGTCCTGTGTACGAAGTCTGCAAGCTCATGCTATGGCAGATAGTATTAGGAACTGTGGTTATCTTGGTTGTGCAGCCAGCAACTGGTTGAACTAGCAGTGAAAGTGCTGACTACTCTGACTAAGGCTGTGGTTTTTGGCATGGGTTGGTGCATCTTGCAAGGTCTTCACAGAAAACGGTTCATGAGTCTTTTTGTTGGTTGATTTGCAGCACATCTCATGATCTTCACCGTGGGCACCATGGAGGTATAAAATGACTGCTTCACAAGAGCAACCGACATGTAGGCTTTGGGGGGACTACTTAGGCTAGGGCTATGGTTTTGGCATGGACTGGTGCATGTTGCAAGGCCTTCACAGGTAAGGGTTTGTGGGTCTTTCTGCTGATTGATTTGTAGCGCAACTGGAGGTCTTTGCTCTGGGCACCATGGAGGTTGAAGATGACTACTTCATAAGCACAACTGAAACTGAAGGGTTTGGGGGACTTTTTGACCAGCTGATTGTTCCACCTACCATTTTAATCTTTTGATCGAGAACGTACATGTGTCACCAATCTAGAGTACCTTTATGGAAGATTATGGAAGATTTCCAAGTCGTCCACCGCCTTGTACATATCATAGACCCCCTCCTCCACAACTTTAAATTCACTGAGACTCTTGTGAGAAAAGTTATGGCAATCTCCATCCTCAAAGATCTAAAAATTAGATCCACACTCAATGCAAAACCCCACTTTTTGGTTGCAAATACATGAATCCTCCTGCAGACCCTGAAACTCCTTGTAGTAATTGCCTTGCTCATTGTGACATATTTCACAGCCTTCGACTCCTTTCATCACCCTGCAGAATGTCTTCTAAGGCCTTTGACTCCTTTCTGAACCTGAATGTCGACATCATCTATAATGTTTGGGTGGGATCTGTTTTGTTTTGTTCTGAACTAGCAATTCAAAATTTGTGTTGCTTGTTGTGTCGAAATGTGGCACATGTTTTAATGGATGGACAAAAGTGAATGGCATCTTCTAGTTTGTTCAGTTTTAATTGCCACGGGTTAGATTGCTACATGATAATGGCAGTGTTCATTTGCTAGCTATTTTATGCCTTTTTCTTAGTGCTAGTGTTTTGTGCATAGCCCCCCTTAGGGTAAGGGAAACAAAATTTGTTCTCTCTCAACTTATCTTCAATTGGTGGTACTCCTATTTCACAAATATTCATTTCTAATTCTATATTAACTAGTCTTACCACACATGCATTTAAGCATTATACTCTTAGCTACACTCTTTTTATGAACATGTTTCTTAACATTATTTTTCATAAAACACCATTAACGTTATAGTTAGTTGTTCCATAGATTTTTCCTTTTAATTTTGTTGGAATCCGTCAATTACATAATATTCTATAAGCATTCCTCCACTCAACATATTTTGATTCAGTGGATCACATCATCTCCAACTTCTCCATCCTTATTACTAATCGAACAAAAGTAACAAAAATATTCACTATTTGCAATGTCATAGTTTTTAATCTTTCTTCTCGATTATTTCTACTTCTATTGTTACTGAAGTTACATTTCATATATTTAATTGATATAGAACATTGTAAAGTTCATAGAAAAACATCCAAACGTCACATCAAGACAATAGGTTGAGTTGGTTATGGTCTATCACTGCCCCTTATAGTGTAAAGTTAATATGTGATAGCAAAATGAATACAAGAAAAGTTGGGCATAAAATTGATAAGTTGAGAAAGGTAATAGAAAACGACAGCATACCTGATTATTAGCCAAGTCTTTGGGTCCAATTTCAATTCTCAGGGGAACACCTTTCATTTCCCAATGCGAGTACTTCCAACCAGGTGAATAGTTATCTCTAAAATCTGCCTCAACACATAAACCAGCTTCACTCAAGGTAGCAACTGTTGTTTTGCAGAACTCTATAATCTTTTGTGTGTCAACATCTTTATAAGGCACTGGAATCACAATAACTTGGATGGATGCCACTTTAGGCGGCAGCACTAAGCCCTTGTCATCCCCATGAACCATCACCATCACCCCAATCTGAAGTTGGAAACTAATGAGAACAAACACAAAAAACTACTCACCGCAGAATGGCTTTGTAAAACAGGGAAAAGATTTTGGCATGCTAGAGTGAATGTGGTCAATCTTAAAAGCAATGCTCTCATTGAATTTGAAATTAAAAAAACAAATGAATATATAGATACACATGGCAGTAAACATGAATATGTTTGCTTTTTTACCTGTCTGTGTGTGTGTGTGTGTGGAGAGAGAGAGAGAGAGAGGTGAAACAAAAACTACCTTGGAACTAGATTGCTCAAAGAAACCAAAAGCGAAAGGGAGAGGGGAACAAAACTGCCCCAAAACTAATTGAATAGGGAATTAGTAAATATATAAATAAAAATTGTCTCAGAGGTCTAGATGGCTCAAGGATGCTGACATGGGCACCCCTAAGAAAAAAAATTATATTACAGAAGGCCAACATACACCAATCTTTTAGCTCACTGACCAAAATCTGCAAATATATATATATATATATAAAATTTAAAAAAAAAAAAAATCTAACCACTACAGCCCATTTGGTTATGTTTTCGTTTTCTATATTCATTTTTCAGGAAACTCAGATTGTTTGGCAAACTGTTTCTGAATAACAGTTCTGGGGAAATATTTCTGAAAACAACAAAAAGTTGTTTTCGAATCAAAAATTGTTTTTACATAAAAATGAAAACAAGTGGTTTCATATCTACATTTTTTATTTCATTGTTTTGTTTCTAAAAGCATGAGAAACAAAAATAGAAAATGAAAACGAAGAAAACAAAACAACCACCAAACAGACCCAGCTATTGGAGTCCCTTATAATCTCCAATTTCTAGACAAAATACCCTCATTGCTATTATATTATAAAGAAACTTCTACACTTAAGTTAACTCTTCAGGAAATTTAGTTATCACTTGAGTTTTATAAACCTTTTTTTAAGTTGAAGCAATTCGATTGTTAAATTTGAATTTTCTAATTTTTCTTTCAACACCCTATTTAATTTCAATATTACCCCCACCTAACCCCCAAACCCTAATCCTATCTCCACCTAGCCACCATCCACACCACCACTCCAACAGCCACCTCCATCACCTCCCCACCCCCATCCCCCACTCACCTCCACCACCCCAAGCCAGCCCCCTCCTCCACTGTGACCCCCTTCCCCCGACGCAAACCCCCAACCCAGCCCCACTCCCTGGTGCAAATCCCCCTCTCCAGTCAAGAACCCCTCCCAAAACCCTTCCCCCACCGTAAACCCTCACCCCAGTTCCCTTCCCTGGATATATCCGAGAGAGAGAGAGAGAGAATAGATTTAGGGTTTGGGGAAGAGGAAGAACAAGGAGGACCAAAAGAAAAAGAATAAGTGGGGTCGCAGTGGTGGCAGCTGTGGAGGATGGGAAGGGGCTGGGTTGTGGCGGCTAGAAGTGGGGAGGGGATGGGGCTGACCAGGGAGCTAGGATCTAGGGGGAAGATGGGGAGAGATGTGGGGTGGCAAAGGGAGCTGGGAAGGAGGCTGGGTGGTTGCCGGAGATGGCTGCTGCGGTGGCCAAAGTTGGGTAGGGTTTTAGGTGTTAGCCTTTTGGGTAATTTAATTTACGGGTACAGTGGTATTAAAAAAATGAAATGAGACATCTCCAACCAAAATTTTAGGATGCATTTAGAGGCTCCCTGAATATGGCAATAAGATCACTAAAATTTGGCAGTTTTGTCCCTTGTATCGATATCAAATGGAGAAGGCATTTTCTTCGAAAGTTGCAACTTCAGATGGAAGTTTAAGATAGAATTTGGTGTTCTGGCCACTAATTTACAATTAGATTAAGCTTACCAAAACCAGACAAGTTGTTTTCCAGATTCATAATTCTGAGAATCTCAAACATTCTTCAAATAATTCAGTCCAATAATGTTTGAACTTGGAAAAAGGTACTTAATGTTGTCTTTCAATGAAGAACTTTCAAGATTAAAAAAACTGCGGACTTTCAACAAAAAAAAGTAAGTCGTAAAAATTGAGTGCAACCCTCAAGCTATCGAAGTCCAAATTTCCAACCTTGCACCAAGAGTAATTTAGCTTTTATAGTGGCCATCCTTTGCCTCTTAAATCAGCTATGAACCAAAAAAAGCTGCAAGCTAGCCGTCATTCTAAGCATAAACACCAAAAAACAAAAAAAACAGACAGGATTACCGGGAGAAAAACTCCATAACAAATGGAATACAGATTAGAAAAACACTTCTGAAGTCTGCTGAGTTTTGCAGTCACTGAGAATGGATCCAACCATTCCTAGGTTAAAACAATTTAAGAGGAAGCAACCAAAGTAATCGAAAACAGACAAATACACTAAAGAGAAAAAAGGTTAAGCATTGAAAAACATCATGGTTTCTCACAAAATTAATATCAGAGAAGAGATATAAAGACGTCTAAAAAGATAATGAGATAGCAACTAAAGGATGTTCTACATTTACAAAAACAAGTAGAAGAGTTTACCGTTCGAGTACTATATGCCCAAGAATTTTGCCAAACCATGGACTTTTCTCCCTTCTCATTCTCAAAATTTATCTCAAACATTTTAGCAAAATTTTGACCCAAGCAATGTGATGTGGCACCTTGTATACCTCGCCCAGTGTTTGGGATGAAGGCCTAGGAAGCAATTGTAAACAAATGATGATATGAAAAGATATACTTAAAAACACCAAGGGAAAGCCAAACAACAAAAAAATATAAAATGATAAAAAGAGTATCACGTCACAAAGGACGAAGGTAATACCTCAACACTTGTCGTATAAAGGCCACCAGCAAATTTCTCTAGCTCACTCTTCTTACCCTTCACAACAGGTATTGCAAGATATTCTTCATATATTCGTCTATATAGTTCCAATATCTCAAGGACCTAGGGATTAATAATTACATTCCAGCAGCAAATTAGAGTTAGAAAGTAAAGCTTCCAATACAACAAACCACTACAAAAGACAAGATGTGAAGTATCAAGCATGACAGTAATAAGGCAAGAAGAGTGCAAATGTGAGAGATTCCATACCTCAGCATCAGCCTCTGCCTTTGTTGCAAAAGCTGTATGCCCTTCTTGCCAAAGAAACTCTCGACTCCTACAATCACAAGAGCAAAAACATACATGCCAAGGTTTGAAATTCACATATCATTTGAACAATGTGAATTTTGTAAACATTCTAGTATAAATATGCTTAAAAAATGAGGACAACCACATAAAGATATTGCAACTGAGAGTGTTAAACACTGATCAACAGCTTTTTGAGCAATATAATCCCAAAACATGCAAACTGCCAGGGAACACATAATCAACACAGCATATCATCTCCCTTCCATATCAATGGATAACAAGGGCAAATGACAATTTGTCATACACTAACAAATTGCTTCCCTCTATCGGATCTAAGCATAGGGCAATCGCAGAGTGAGCGGATTTTCTATTATTAAGAAGGGAAAAAAAGAAAAAACTTAAAATGGATGTAAGACTCATGATATAAATTGATTAGGATTTAGGAGCTCTTTTCTCTCCATATCAGTATAACAGTGAGTAAATCCTTTCAAGCTTAGACGACTAAACTGAGTAATGGAGAAGTCTTTCTTCTGAAATCAGAGTGAAATGTTAGAAGAAATGCTTTCACATAAAATTTTATGGGGATAGAAAGAAGTATAGACATGATATATTTTTCTTTTAATAAGTAAGATAATTAGAAGGGGAGCAACCTTGGACACACAGAGAATACAAAATCTAAAGAAAAAGTGTATAACAAAAACAAAAAAAACAACGATGAACACCTTCCTGGCATGGGAGGAAACTGCTATAACAATAGGTTAAATGGAAGAAACACAACTTCTTGCAGTTTTCTAAAGGTAATTGAATAACAATGAAACGATATTGTTAAAAATAGTCAATCAAAGGCTAACAAGTGTGCGCTTTCAATAAAATAATCTGATTGAAAAAATGGACGCCAACAGGTCTGTGAGGGAGTACCTAATGAATGGAGTAGGATGACTGAACTCCCATCGAACAACATTACACCATTGGTTTAGCTTTAATGGCAAGTCACGGTGCCCTCTTATCCATTTCGAGTAATATGGATACATAACAGTCTCACTTGTAGGACGAATAGCAATGGGCACTTCTAACTCAGATTCTCCAGATTTCGTAACCCAAGCAACCTAAATAAAATTTTTGAAAGAAATAAAACAATATAATCCTAAAAGAGGTGAGAAAGAAAAAAGGTAACATTGCTTCTCATCATATATGTACAACAGGAAATACGCTATTAAGGAAAAACAGCTAAAGAAATTCAGCAAAACTAGACACCAGCAGACAAATGAACATTTTTTTCTTTTCCGTTGGGATCATTAAAACACACACAAGACACCATTTTTATATCAACTGAAACTTGAATCCTGTACCATTCCCAATGACAGATCAACTATATTATATCATACTTGCACCACAACCATACATTACAGAGAGGAGAAAAAATAACAATAAGATAAAACTGTATCACTAAGGAAAAGGAGAAACAAATACATGCTGCAAATCATGGCTCCTAGCATGATACACCTTTAAAAATACTAATAATCCAAAAATACTCTAGAAAAGACAGAAAGCATTCAAGAATTTTATTGATTTGATGAAGGCAGAAAAGAAGTGTAGGCTTTTCCAGTTAGTAAGACAGCTTACACTTGATTTACATTTAACATGCTATTTGAGTACTCACCTCAGGGGCAAACCCCTCAATGTGATCCTTTTCTCGCTGCAAGACACCCGGAGAAACAAAAAGAGGGAAATAGCAATTTTTTATCTTCATCTTCTTTATTTCACCATCAAAAAAGGCCTGCACAGTAGACAGTATTGAGATTTGAATGGTAACAAGAACAAAAGAGAAATTATGAAGGGGGAGCCTGAACTGAATCAGCTGCATATTATTATTTTGAACATAGCAAAGAAGCAAAATCACACCAAATAAAAAGTAAACTGAAATTAGAGACAATAATCTAAAACTTCAGCACCACAGAGAAACCAATGTGAAGTGATTATTAACTCACCAATTGTTCCAAAAGCTTAAGCTGTATATCAAACTATCCAACACCCTCCCTCACGTACAACCACGTCTTGCACATGAAGAGACAAACCAAACCAAACAAAACTCCGCCAGGGTTGTTAACAACTCCGCCGGTCTCAAGCCCGGGTTAAGGAGGAGGGTTGTGTGTTAGGTAGCCGACAGCCAACACATAAAAAAGCCGTTCGGATCCCTTATGACAATGAATCCTACTTTGAATGGTTCACATGAAGAGGCAGAGAGAACCAAATAGAAGGAGAAGCAAACAAACAATCAATCAAAGAAGAAAAAACCAATCAGAGATAAAATACCAAATGCCGATGGAGAGACTTGAACCCAAGACCTCTCAATTTGAGCTCTAATACCATATTAAATAACCAATTGTCCCAAAACTTAAGTTAATAGGAAATGGGCCCAACAATATATATTAAGATATCCAAGAATGACAACCATATTCTGACGCATACAAGAAATTGGGTTCCATAAACACATAAAAGCGCCTTATGAAATAAGAAGCACGGATACGAGTATCAATATGGGACATGGACACAACACAACATGGACATGCAGACACGACATTTCTCTAGAAATGGACACGTTATAGACACTTTGAATAAAATATATAAATATTTATATTTATCTATATTAATATATACGACAAATTCTAAAGACCCACAATTTTTGACCCAAAAATGCACTCACAATGATGTGGCAAAGGAGTTGGGCCCTATATAGTATGTGACAAATCAAAAGTTAACACCTATCATGCACATCATTGTCGGTCAAATTAGGGAAACTTTTTTAGGGGTCTCAAACATTTTCCAATATATAAATGGGCTACACCATTTGAATCTAAAGTTTCGAAGTTCAGTGGATTTTTCTTTACCTAAAATATCCATGACAAATGAATTATACCCAATTCAGTTGAGTTATATCTTCATTGATTTCAAGGTTAGTTTATGGAAATACACATTAGAGCTAAGCACGCCTTATACCAAATTAGTAACTGAAATAGTTTCTCAATTTCTTATGCCTGTAACTGAATCAGTTTCTCAATTTCTGATCCTGAAGCACACTCTGACCCATGACAAACCAATGATCTCTCCTTCCCACAAACACAAATCTTATTAGTTGCCAAGACATGAAGGTGGGGGATTCACATCAGCGACGACCTTGACAATATTGGCGACATCGAGGAGGACAAAGCCAGAAAGAATGGGGCAACAAATCATCCTACTCCAAGGAAGAGTTTCACCCATCTAGTTTGGACTTCTTCAACATACAGTTTCCACAGGTTGAAGAAGAACTGGCCGCATTGGACACTCCCACGTATCGCCACGACTATAACTTTTCTTTTTGTTTCATTAGGTTTTAGTTGTTCTCAATGTCCTATGTCAGCAGCATCGTTGCATTTGAACTGGGTTTGCTTCTTAAATTATGAATAACATAGGGTATGTTGCTTTATCATGCTAATTTGCAGCATGATACAACTATATGTAATGCATATGGAAATTTTATACAATGTTTTTATTAAGAATTTACACAATATGTGCATATAAACAAATATACATATGGAAAAAAAAAATTTAAATGCCTGCCTGAATTTTGTTGTTCAAATTGGCAACATGAACAAGTTCAGATATATATACATGAGCATAACAATCTGTTACATATTTGGGATTTAAATTGTTTTGGGTTTTTAATTATTTTTAAAATTTATATGGTTTTGTAATCTTTAAAAATAATAATAAATAAATAAAAACAACCACCACCAGTTGGATATATGAGTTTTGAGTTGTGATATGTTTGTTTGTTTCTATCTTTGTAATGTGATATTGACTTTCAGGATAGATGTTTGGGTGTGTGTGTGATAAAGCCTTAGGAAAGAAAGAGAAGAGAGAAGAAAAGAGGGGAAGAAGAAGAGGGTCCTAGACCTAACACAATGGCCATAGCCTAAAAACTCAAGGTGTGTTTGGTTTGTATTTGTAGAGTAGTTTTTGAGATAAAAAGTACGAAAACTTGTTTGGTTTGCCTTTTTTCAGAAATGGTTTTGGAAAATTGTTTTGGGAAGAGAGTTTTAAAAAATGTAATTGATTTGATGTGTATGAGAGAGAGTGTGATTTTGAAAAGTAGGTAACCAAACAAAATTTTGAGATTTTTTTTAAAAAAATTTGTTTGGTTTGATTACTTTTGAAAATTTGTTTGTAGAGAAATTTTCCCAAAAATTTTTCTGAAAAACAAACCAAACAAGGCCACAATATCTCATTGGTCCAAGCTGAAGTATAAAATGTAAACCCCAACATTTATAAGTCAAGAAATCTAATCAAAATAGGAAACCGAATCCTAATTGAATAGGAAAACAAATATTAGTAAAAATCATAATCAAACTAAAACTCCTAATTATGCTATAATTAAAATAAAATACTAAGATAAATTGAACAATAAATATTAAAGACAAAATTAGAAAATATCATGCACACACATTCTGCGTAAATGTGGGTTGGGGAAGTTAATTTTAGTTTAATTTATATTAACATAGTTGACAATATAATAGTAAATGAACACACGTGTGTGCCAACCTTGCAATATATTATAAATCCATATGAAAAACACCCATATTATTTCAATCACATTATGGATATGAAAAAACACAAATAAATAACAACAGATGAGACAAGTAGCAGCGTAGTACTAAAGTCTATAAACGGAATGGCAAAGATGCTCCTAAGGCTCAAGTTTTGATTTGGCATGTGTTGGATGATGCCGGGCCCACATGGGAACTAGAATAAATTAATTTGAGTCTTTCATTTATTTATATTTATGTTTTAGGGTCAAGGGTATTTTTGTAACTTGCAAAATTTCTAGAGCGCGTCTCAATAATGGGTCGTTGGGTTGACCCATGGGTCTTGGTATTGATTTAATATGTTTATGAGTCTTATTTGGTATTAAATAGGTTTTAGAAATCAAAGAGTTTGTAGTAGTTTTAGTAGTTTTCTATTTTGGTCCTAATTGGTTAAGGAAGTCTTCTAGTCTTATATAAGGCAATATATTGCTTCTAATAAAAGAACAATCAGAATTTATATAATTTGCAGAGTTTTGAGCCTATTTGTGTGATGCAACCCAACCCTAGGTGTGATGCCTAAGGGATTTGGTCCTAATTGGTTAAGGAAGTCTTCTAATCCTATATAAAGCAATATATTGCTTCTAATAAAAGAACAATCAGAATTTATATAATTTTCAGAGCTTTGAGCCTTTTTAGGGTTTGTGTGATGCAACCCAACCCTAGGTGTGATGCCTAAAGAATTTTAGGAGTGATTCCTAATTTTCTTCGTCTTTTTTCTCTTTTCCTATTACCTCTGTTCACAGATTACGACTTCCAACCCATAAACAGTCTTTCTTCTGTCACAAATTCTTGTTTCCTTGCCCAAACCATTCATAACCAAACCCTAACCACCCCTAGCTTTATTTCACTAAACCTAACCCTAAGTTAGCTTAAAACTTGCTTCAATCCTGCGTGTGCTGCATCAACAACATTATCAAGATAGCAAACACACAAAGCCACAAAATAAAAATTCAAGAACTAATCATCCATGGCATTTTTCATTTATTAATCGTTTAGAACTCCATAATTCCACCATTTGACATCATATAATTCCACCAAAAGTTCTCTAGTTTTATGCTATGATATGAATCTTATGAGCCATTATTTTTTAAAACTTCTCAAAATGAACCCTTAGTCTCTTTTTTCGAAAATCACAAAATGACCCAACAAGTTCTGTGATGTGTCCGAACATGTCCAATACATGAAACATGTCTGATATTCAAAAAAATTCAGACACCTTTTTGGGCATGCATGTGATGTGTTTGTGTCCCTAATGTATTAACAAATCTATTGTACATGCTTCATAAATCATGAACATATAATATCCCCCTACGTAGATAATCAAGACAATAGCCACTCAAACGATGTGCTTTGAGCATGTAAAGCACTCGAATTGTCCCAAACAACAAAATAATAACAACAATAGTGATAACCATCAACCTTACAGAAGAGAAGATGTTAACCCAAAAGGATCGTCTTGAGGGCAAAAATATATGAAAGACAACATTTATGGTCAGAAATTAGGAACCAGAAAGATTCAAGAATAGCAGCAATGGTAATAGACGTATTTGTCAGGGGACATCTCATTTGGTGGCTTGGTTGGAGAATAGGCTCTTTTTCGTTCTTCATAATTAGGTTACGGAATTGGTGGATCCGGATGTGTTGGCCTTTGTAGATTTTGTGGACGATTTGATTTCTTAGTTTTCTGGTCTGCTGTGGGCTGTAGTTTTTGTTTTCTTTGCATCTTATTGATGCTTTTTAATAATATCTAACTTTATTTATCAAAAAAAATGGAGTGCAAAGTGAGATGATTTAAATCAATTGAAGGAAAATTGGAAAGAATAACACAAGTCGAAGTTTCCATAATTATTTATTTAAAATTATAGGTTCCACAGAGAATAAGAAAACTATGAAAATGCATCAATTGAATAGCATGATTGTGTTCAAATTCTAAGTTTTAATAGGAATGAGAGGATATGCAACTTGCAAGTCAAGCTGCACAGCTGAGGAGCTGATGGTTAGTTCTAATAATGCCACTAACAAGCCACGTAACTCACTACATGCACTTTTTTCTTTTTTGGTAAGTCAAAAAACAAAAAAAATTTAATAGGAAAACTGCCAAAGAGGCACCACCCTTGCACAAAATGAAAACAAAGCAACAGAAAACTATCCTCTACACTACCCCCCTTCTCAAGACTCCATAGAGTCAACAAACTCCAAAAAGAGAATCAGAAGAAGGGGTTCACCTTATCAATGGCCCAACTATATAAAAGACTCAAAAACTTGCTCCTTTTAACATGCACTAAGGTCTCAATCCAATCAAAAGACTCAGTTTTTCTTCTGCAATATACACCACATCAGGCATAAGGGTGCCATCTCACACACCTGAACTCTTGTTTTGATCATTTTTATACATCTAAAAAGTAAAATAGCTCCAATGGTGATCTCTGGAAAACCCAAAAACACCAAACAAGGTAGCATTGGTCTCCTTAACTCCATCACCACCCCACAATGAATAAGGCGGTGATCCACTGACTCCCCACCTCCTTGCACACATAACATTAAATTGGCAGGATATTTCTTCTCAGAATAGATCATCAATTGTAAAAATTTTCCTTTTGCTTCCACTCCGCAACAAAAGCAACCTTAGAAGGGGCTTTGGGTTTTCAAATTCCTCCTCAGTACATATGCTTAAAGTAAGAATCTTCACAGTAGAAAAAACTAGCCAGACAACTCACTAGTCACTACATATACTTACTTGCATGGTTTCCCATATCGACATTGTCCATGGCCTCAAAATATAACAACCAGAGATATCATAATATTCAATCATTTCACCACTAACGACCACCTGCAAAAAGTCAAAACAAAAAACATGTGCATAAATCATCTGCGTAAGAAAGTATACATGTGAAATCCCCTAGGAGACAACCCTGGTGGCTTAGGCCGCATTCCCCACAAATAAAGAGACTCAAGTTCAAGTCTCCTTAACTTACCTATCGAAAAATATATATGCATGCAACCATATGTGCGCACAAATAAATGAAAGATAGAGAAGACTGAATGCAACATTCAAAAAAGTAGTGTTTCCAAAAGAGAAAGGAAAACTGAAATTTTGTCTTTAGTTGAAGCATAAACACAATGATTTCGTAAAAAATAATAATAATAATCCTTCATTGCATCATTATTCATTACGAGCACCCCTATGGCCAGTGTATGACAACTATAAATACCACTATATCCACAATTTGCAACTACTGGACCACCAGAGTTTGTTTAGTCAGGTACTAGTGCATATTCGTGACATGGACACTTCAAATTCTGTTAGGTACCTTGGATGGACACAGCATTACTTTCTTTACCATCAAGTTACAAAAAGAAATGGGATTTTTTTTTTCTTCTGTGCTTCTTAGAAAGTGATTTCCAAAATTGCAACCAGATTTTTCAATTAAGTTATAATAGAGAGATGTCAACAAGTTTGGTTAGGCAAAGCCTCTAAAGTGCAAAAGAAAAAATACTAAATTCAACAGAAAATGTAATTGATACCTCGGAGTACCATTCCCCAAAATTTTCACCCTTCTTGTAGAAAAGCCCAAGCCCAGTCTCTTTTTTCACCTCCTTCTTTTTCCCTCCTGAAACTCTCAAGATTTAGGATTCGGGTCAACAAGAATATGCTATCTATCACAGATGAAGACGATGCAACAAATTAGATCAGTGTATGTGAGAGGTAGGAAAAAGAATCTCACCACTCTTGGCACCAACATTAGTTTTCTTAGCGTCATTGGAAGCCATATCCTTCGATTTATATCAAGGAGACACCCGATAGCCTTTTTAGAAGAAGAAAAAAAAGTCACATCACATCCTCCATTACAACTATAGTTTCTGAATAACACAACACAATACATGCACGGATACGCAAATTTAAAACCACGATACGTACAGATCAACATAAATTGAAAATGAGAAACAAATAGGATCAATTTACCACATAAACAAAATACGCTAGGTGGGGATCGAGGGGAGAAAGAGAGGCAGAAAATGGATAGATAGATAAACAGATATACATACAATACATGCATATATTCACATTTATATAAAATTTAAACGAGAAAATGTAGAGCAAAAAAAACAATGAGGAGTTGATATCAAGGGGTGAAGGAAAGAAATTTAAAATTGCCTACTATTGTTCTCCCAATCACAGAAAGAGACTGAGAGCAACACCTTTAGCAATGGCTGAATTTGCAGCTGAAACAGACGAAGGAGGAGGAGGAGGCGGCGGCGAAGAAACAGAGTAGAAGCTAGGCTAAGCTATTATAAGGGTTTGGCAGTTTGGGGATTCTTTCAGTCACGCGGTCAACTGCGCTTAAATGGCCCTCTGTGATCTATTAATATTATCACTCCGTCCATGTAATAATGGGTCCCCTTAAGAAAAATAGTATATAATTTTATATTTTCTCATAATTAAAAAATATATATATTCTAATCACAAAATTTATAAGTTATAATTAAAATAGTCATAATTAATAATAATAATTAAAGACACCTTTTTACACCAAAAACGATTGAACTATTTGAGTCAAAAAAATTCAAGCCACCTAACATTGTTATTAATTGATTTCTTATTATTATTATTATTATTAATTATCATAATATGCTATCTAACATTGTTATATAAAAATAGTTTTAAAGTATTTACACAAAAGTTTTAATTTATGAATTTATATTCCATTAAATGTTAATTAAGATTTTTTGAATATTCTAGTCTCATTAAATTGTTAATAGTTGAAATTGCCTTTCAAACAATGATTATTCTTCACTTATGATTATATATAAACAAACATGATGATTTGACATATTTTTATTTTTAAAACTTTAAAACATCAACTTTTAAATTAAAAAAACTAAAAAAAAAATTATGTAAAAAAAGAAATGCTTTTTTTTAAATAATTGAAAAAATTAAATTATTTTTTTGTGTAAAACTGAAATTTTGTGTCTATAAAGGAGCATGATGATGGAACATTGATGTGTAAAATTAAAAACAAAAAAAAAAACTTCAAAAAAAAAAAAAACTAATAATATTCTCAATTTTAAAACTAGAAAAAAAAAACTTATAATTTTCTCAATTTATTTGATAGTTGAATTAAACCAATAAATAAAAAGATAAAAACATTTAATCTCATACTCTATTTTTTTTCATCAGTTAGCGAAATAATTATCTGAAATATTACTATACAAAATTAATAATGTTCTTAATTTTAAAAATTGAAAAAATTTGATAATATTCTCAGTTTTACTAAATAAAATTTATTGATTCAAAAAATCTTAGATAAGACATGAGTTACTATAACATTTATAAATAGGATTTTTAGATAATTAACTCTAATTTTAATAGTATAAACAAAGGGATTTAAATGTATTTTTCTCAATCCATATATGTTTAGAGTAGAAAGCGGATGAAAGACTACCTGAGATTGGATCCACCAAACCTTCAAGAAAATAATGTTATACTTTTATACTTTATCTACTAAAAAAATGGCCCTTTGTTTAATAATAGTAGTTGCTATTTATGAAATTTGGAAGTTTGCTTTTGTTTTTATTGTAAAAAATGAAGAATCAAAAAATTTGGATTCAAAATATCAAAGAATCACTAAAAAATAGTTTGAAAAAATATCCTAAACAAGAAAATTTAAACCATTAAATCAATTTGCATCCATCCGCCAATTCTCACGGTCTATTCAATCCACGAACAAATATAAAATAAATTTTCTTAATCCATCTAAATTCTGACTAATAGCAAATGATAAGTCATCCGACCTAACCCGAACATCCAACACCCATATTACTTATTATTCCAAATGGTGCCTACTCTTTGAGTATATTACTATTAGATTCCCTGTGGCTGTACTCGTTTTTGCATTTCAGCCATTGTCTTTCCACCTCGACCTCATTCTTTCAGTTTAATTGATGAATATTATTTTTTCACATTATTTTTTTTCGGTAAGTAGTTTAATTGATGAATATTATTTTCTCACTTTATTTTTTTCAGTAAGTAATAAATGCATTGCCAATGAAAACAAAAACCATTACATACTGTGCGTGTCAATTTCCGACCACACTGTCAATCAAGCACTCAGTTAGAGAACACTAACAGAATATATTAAACCCGAACGACCTGTCACAAAAAGAAGAGATTCCGGCGGCGGTTCGTCCACCCGATGGCACTCCGACGATCAAGTCAATTATTTCTCAAAGATAACAAAAGTGCTTAACTCACTATTCAACGCATAAAAAGCATACCTTAGACCCATGGGATGCCTCTCTTTTATAGCTAACACTTACCTAATCCCAATAGAAGCGCTAATCTTGGACTCCCAGTAGGATTGGGATAAACTCTCTAAGAGTTTTATCTTTATCCAAACTGAAGTCTTCTACCATTCTAGGACTCTTGTCTCTTATCCGCTTATCCCGAATTCTAGTCTTCTACCATTCTAGGACTCTTGTCTCTTATCCGCTTATCCCGAATTCTAGTATCTTCGCAGATAACCTCGGTCTAGCCGAAATCATCGGTGTCATGATCAAGACACGTGACACATCGGCTGACACTTTAGTGTTACCTCAACCACGTATTGTCATTCAAAAATTATGTCCCCACACATACCTTGAGACTATGTTTAGATTTAAAATTTGCAAAATTATTTATATTTAAAAAAAAGGGGGGATGCCCAAAAAAAACCAAAAAAGAAAATAATAAAAACATATTTGTGATAAGAGGATCTCTGATCGGAGTGGCATTTTGCCTAACTTCATCACAAAACAGAACTCCAACATGATAGGGTATCAATGTAAGCATTGTGGCTCATCATGTGTTGGAAACGAAGACACAGAAAACTATCTCCTTTGTGTTTTCAATATTTTTGAGGATATACTCCCCCCAAAAAAAAAAAAAAAAAAGATATATTTTTACAAAAAATGCTAGAGACTCCAAGACTTTTACCAAAATTTCCACCAAGTAGTTTTTAGATCACTAGCATTATTCTATTTTCATGCCAAACAAATTTACCAATTTTCCGTAAAGTTTTTACTTGCCTATGTGAATGAATTATATCCCGAATATCATCGTCAATAGCTTTGATGAGAGATGATTCATTCCTTTTCAATTTGCAAAAGTTCTAAAAAATTTCTCCCTCCATGAGTGATAAATTGTTGCAGTTAGGGAAAGCTTACGAGTTTTACTTTGTTGCACAATTGTATAATTTCAATCATCCCATTACATAAAAGTTCCTGTTGATGCTATTCCTGAAGAAAAAAAATCCTTCCAAATGAGATTGAAAATTTGCAACCAAAAAAAAAAAAAATGCAATTTTAATTGCAGGGGGTGTTCATGATTCACATCCATTCCACATGCTCTTATTTATCTATTTTTGATAGCTAATCTGCCTTCATAATCATCCATGCCCCATGCTCTTATTAACTTACATAATCTCTTCTTTTCTTTTCTCTCTTAGGTTACCAAACATATTGTAAAGCCACAAAATGAAATACTATGTTCATAGCTTTTTTGTTAGTTTTTTTTTTTTTTTTTGCTCAAATTGTTGAGTACCCACCTCACTCATGAATCATTTATGAAGGTTGGATAGATGGAAAGTAAGAAAAATAATGGTGTCCCTTCTCTTGGTTATGAAATGAAGTCACTATTGCGTCATTGATTTAGCAGAATGAAGCATGGATGGTGCAATGTGCAAGCAAGATTGAGTTGTGCGGCAGAGTAAATGAGTCACCCAACATATTGCGGATTTACTTCCTGCAGAAGTTTACAATTTGAAGTCAGAAGAAATTTGCAGGCATCAATTGCAAAGTTTTCTGGAAGACTTTTTCTGCTGCATACGAACAAATCTCAAGTATAAATAACCTTGAGGAGATTTTCTTCAAGTCATCGAATAATAGATAGAAACAAGAGTTCCGCCACAGAGATTAAGTTTGAGTCCCTGCAGAGAGATTGAGATACTATTGTAAGCTCTCCTTTGATAGTAATTCTATTACTAAGCAATTCTTCTTTGCCGTCTTGTGTCATCAACAATGGTGTGATTGAGTTAAATGGTGTAATTGAATGATTTGAGTTAAATGGTGTGACTCTCTTAACAACACATTTCTCTTGAACCACACAACATGGTATCAAGAAACTTCATCATGATGCCTCCTTATAGCTTTCCAAAGCTGATTTAGAAGTACACTCACCAACTGATGAGGGAATCCATATCAGTTTATCAGAAGTCATAGTAGATTGAAAACTACTTGGGATATTTGCCACAATTTTACCAAATATATCATCATCTATATATATATATATATGTATATCATCGCTTGTTTGTTATTTTGTGGCAAATTTCGCTGTGATTTGAATTTGATTGTACTACACGATCATTTTTATTCAGGAGGGGAGCCCAACAGTTTCAGTTGACAAAGAAGGCAATAATAACAAAAATAGAGGAGAACAGAAAGTCAGAAGGAAGATTACTAATCCTATAATTACATTAAAGATGCAAGTATCTTACATTTGCACAAGTGAAACAATGTTTTTTTCTCAACAGTGCAAAGAAAACACAAACAAACCTAAGCCAATTACCAATTCAGACCAATATATCCACACAAGTGAAAAGGATCAACAATCAATTCTAATTAAGATGCAGCAGCCAGTCCCAAATCCTTCTGGGTTTCTCCAAAAATTGGCCACAATTAAACCCACATCCTCAAAACCAACCCCAATACAAAGAGGATTAGCTGGTATCCTAACAGAATCATCTACACCCTCTGCTTCAACCCCACCAGTATAATTCAAAACCCTGATATTAGGACCATCTCTGCACTTGCCCATGCACTTGCATCCAACAACAGCACCTTCAGCACCGAGTACCCTCTGAAATTCCTCCAACAATGCTGGAGCGCCTGATTTCTTGCACTTGCCACCCATGCAGACCTCAACCTTCTTTGTTGATTCTAAAGCTGCTGCAACTGCAACTGATCTACCATCATCATAAGAAGAACCGGTCACACCTACATTGCAACTGTTACTAGTTTCAGTGCAGCATTGCTGTTCAAGATTACGTGAATCGCTTTCAATACCCCTTTCTCGATCATCTTCCCCTCTTGGTTCATTGTGGTTGGAACAGCTAACATTGCCTCTCGAATAAGTGATTGCAACTCAGTCGCATTTGCTTCTTGGGTCGGTGTGCTTGGAAAGGTTAGTGTTGCTTCTTGCATGACTGGTTGCAATTCATTTACTACCGATGGTGCAAGGGTTTTACTTTTCAGGCAGCTCATGTCAACCACCTCCCCACATTCACTATCACTTGATGATTCTGAAGAAGGGCCAGAGGATAACTCGCAGTCAAGCCTGTTCTGCATGCTTGCAGCTTTCAACTTCGCCTTGTCCTCTTTTCTCTTCTTCTTCAATTCCTCCTCCTCTGCTTTCAGCTGTTGTAGTTGTGCAAGTAACAGCTCCGTTGCTTCCTACACACCATATTATGGAGACAATTTAATTATAATGATCAAAGAACTACTTGTAACACAAGCAATGAATTAAGATATCCTAAATACATATATTCAATTTTGGTACAGGGCTTAGCAGCATAGTAATTTCAAGAACTGCAATCAAGCAAGTACAAACTACTTAGTTACATGATGTCGTATCGTATGCTGTTTGTCAAGATTGCAAAAAGATTCCATCCAGCTCTATATTACCTTTATTGATGGCAGAAGCAATTATTCACAGACAAAAATTCACACAAATAAATCATCCATCAACAAAAATCATTGTCCAAGAGTAAGTAGAAATTTGCTTAATTAGGCACCCTACTCTTAGGCCATGTTTGTTTGGGTGGACATGAGCTTGGGATTGGACTAATAGTCCAATAAAATTATTAATCCGATTTTTGGTTAAATAATTAAAGTACGGACTAATTATTTTAAACTTGACTATTAGTTAAGATAGGATACATAATCCAACGAATTCATATCCTAGGACTATTAGTCATGGGAATGTTAATCCAGTCCGCCCAAACAAACATAGTCTTAAAGTATACAAGGATGTGATGTGAGCTGATAACCAAAATTTGAATAACTCAGATATATATATATATATTTATTTCTCTGTCAAGCTGATTTTAATCTCAGAATGGTTACATAAAGAAACTATCAAAAGTAATTCAAATGAAAAACTAACAAATAGACAAAGAAACCAACTCAAGAAATAGAAAACTGAAGGTTTTTTATTTTAATTTTTTATTTAGAAGTTAAAATAAAAATAAAAAGTCAAAAGTCTTACCGATATCATCTTCCCTTTGACTTGGTCGACCAAACCATGATTATGAGGATCCAAGCCAAAACCCATGTCGGAGAACATGGACAAGTCCTTGGACAAACCTTTAAGCAATTTCAACCTCTTCTTCAACTTGTTCTTCTTATTCGCTGTGGTGTCCTTTTCCTTGACATGGTCCTTCTTCCCAGTACCGGCCCTAATCGGCGGGGTCGAACCATAGCCATAGTAATACTGCATGTGACCGTCGTCGCAAAACCCATAATTTGAAAACTTTCTGATCCGAGAACCCCTTGAACCCAAAAGCCGACAAGAAAAAGGGGCTCCACCATGGACAGGCATGCCCATCGTGACTGAAGAAACAGAGGGCTTCGAAGACGAGTGGGAGAGGGCATCGATTCCAGCGCCGGAATAACAGGGAATCGGCCGGAAAACGACGCCGGAGATCTCCATGCCTAACTTCAAAAAAGGGTTTTTAAAAAAGGTGGTTGGATTCAGATTGAACTTATGATGAAGCTAGAAGAGCTTACGATCCCCTCTCCCCTCTCTCTTCCTTCCTTTTCAATCAAGCAAAACAAAAACAAAAACAAAAAAAAAGTAATGATTCAAGTTTAAAACAGGAGGAGGAAGGAATTGAAAGGGGAGGATCGGAATGGGAAGGAATTTCAAGTTTGCAAGGAATCAAATTTTATAACTGGTTTACCGACGTGGGTGCATGTGATTGGTTGATAGTTTGTAAAATCCGACGTGGAAGCTGCTGTCCGCTCGGCACCTGGAGGCGCGCGGCCGTTATACTTTTCCCACGCTCTTTCCCCTTCCGGACATGCGTCTTTGGTCAATCTCCACGGTTGGATTTTTCTCTGGGAATATTAACGGATGAGATTAGACCATCTGACAACACGTACACTGCCAACTAGACAATATCATATACACACATACAACATCGGTTAGGATATATACAGTTTTTACATTCGTAAATTTAATTTTTATAAATATTATAACCCAATGTTATGAGAAAGTTATAATTACAAATTAAAAAAATTGAGTTATGTAACCAAACATATAATTAATTAATTTTTTAATTATAATTAAAATAATGTTATAATTAATATCATAATGAATTATAATTAATATTATAATAAATTATAATCAAATATCAAGATGCATATATGGAACATCCCAAAGAATTTTTCACATCAAAAATACTATTTATACATAAAATTTAAGGTTATTTTTTTAAGGTCTTTAGTATTAAGATTTTACTAGATAAAGAATATGCAATGTTTTCATAGTGATTGGAGTCCCTTCACATTTTTTTAGAGAAATTTCAAACACACACAAATTTCTTTATGTTTTTAAAATTTCTAGTTTGCTCAATTTTTTTAATTTTCTGTGTGTTTTGAAATTTTCTATGTGTTTTGATGAGTTAATTTTTCTGTCATTTTAGAGAATTTTGTAAAAGCTTTTTATCCCTTCATAAGTTGATTTTGTTTGCCTACAACCTTGGCTAGATTTGTATGTGATAGCCAAAGAAATTTGAAAAAAATGAAATTTCTCTACAATTTCTCTGGCATTAACATATCTCCTTAAGATATGAAAATTCTCTGAAATTCCACTTATGCCTATTGATTTTCTCTAAATTTACTTATTACTTATCTTTTAAGTTTCTTCTTCAAGCTAGTTGTGTGTGTGTGTAATACAAGTATGGCGTGGAAATTCTCTTTGGCATTTGAAATTTCTCGATCACATTATATTCTCAGTTAAGTGTGATAGCCGGAGAAATTAGTAAAATGAAATTTCTCTGCATCTTGATTTTTTCTGCAATTTCTTTGGCATTAAGATATCTCTTTGGCCCTATTTATTTTTGAGGTAGAATGGAGGATTCACGGTGAGATTGTTAGTGAGTGGATTGATAATGAGGATTAAGTAAAATTGTGTTTGTTTTAATGATAGTTGTTAGTGTAGAAATTATTAAATTATTTTTATATAAAATAATAAAACAAATAAAAATACAAAAATTAAACATTAATATTCAAAAAAAATTCCCAATATGTAAAAAATAAAAATAAATAAATAAATTTATAATCTCTTCACTATTTTTCTAATACCACCTCTGCCTCCACCTCTACCTCCTTCTCCTCCATCCCAATCTCCCTTCTAACCTCCATCTTAATTCTCTCCTCCATCCTAATTCATTCTCTAACTCTACAAACAAACACAATACTAAATGGCCCCACCTCCATCTTAATCTCATCCCATCCATTACACCCCAAAACAAATGGGGCCTTTGAGATATGGAATTTCTCTAGAATTCCCCTTTATACTTGTTGATTTTCTCTAGAATTTACTTAGTACTTATCTTTTGAGCTTATTCTTCAAGCTAATTATGTGTGTGTAATTTTCTTTGGTATGTTAATTTTTTTTTGTCATGGGATATCTCGAACTTTACAATGAACATTTTGAAAGATTGGAATAAATTTCTCTGTGTGATGGTTAGAAAAATTTGATTTTCTTGCCATTGTCATGTTGATTTTCTCTAGCCAAATCACACACTTCCCCTTGAGATTTTCTCTGGCCAAATCAACTCGAAATTAATAAACAACGAGGACCTTGGCTGCAAATTAACTCGAAATTGATGTGTATATTTTCTTTGGCATGTTAATTTTTTTTTCTATCATAGGATTTCTCTAACTTTGCAGTGAACATTTTGAAAGATTGGGATTAATTTCAGTGTATGATAGCCAAAGAAATTTGATTTTCTTTCCCTTGTCACTTTGATTTTCTCTGACCAAATCACACACTTCCCCCTATGATTTTCTTTGGTCAAATCAACTCAAAATTAATGAACAATGAACACCTCTATTGCAAATCAACTCAAAATCGACTCCATGATCAGAAATCAACTTGAATAAAGTTTCAAAAATAAAAACTCAACAAAATTACAAGAACGCGATCTCCACGTCACAAATTAAAATAAAAAACCTAATGCGAATCAACTTGAAATTCAATGTTGAATTCGCTCACAGTTTCATTTGTTTCAATGTCCAGAAAAATTACACAATCTAAATCTAGTTACCAGAGATGAGTAATTATCAGAGCAAGCAAGCAAAAGGAGGTTAGGGTTTGGTGGTGATACAATACAATACATATATACTTTTCTTTTAAGGCCCTTGCAATCTAGAGACAAGTGAATTGAGATAATGAACAGCTTCGTTAGGAGACATGTCGGCTTCGGCGGCGTTGGAGATGTCGGAGATGATGCTGGACATCTTCTTCAATGTTGGGATCATCAGAATTGGTGGTGGTGTTGAGGAAGCTTTTTGCGAAGAATCCAGATCTAGCTATTGTTGCAACATTGTGGTCGATTTTTAAACAACAATTGCAGGAGCATTTGGTTTTTAGAGAGAGATAGAGAGTAAAGAGCCGACTCAAGTGAGAGAGAGAAGAGAGAATGAGAGGGTCGGTATGGGCGTGGGTGTAAGGGATTTTAGGTTACAAAAACAAATATTATAAACCTCTTCCATTATCAAAAGTTGAAGAGGAATGTTAGATTAATTACCCCTAAAATTTATATATAAAAAACATACTAAAAATAATGTGATAATACTATTTTAGTAAATAAATTTAATTTTTATAAATATTTTATTTTAAAGTAAATGTATCATTCATAAAAATTTCAATTCCATTTTTTATTTGTTATCAATACATAACTCATATAACATAATTTTTAAGACAATTACACCAGGATAATGTCAGTAAAAGATAATTACAAATGAATAATAAATATTATAAATATTAATAATTATAATTATAAATTTTATCACAAAGTTGTGATTTTTTTTGCCTACACCCTTCAATAATGATTTCTCCTAATTTTATTAACATTTGACTACCAGTATATATATATTTATATATATATATATTTTTTTTTTGAACAGGACTGCCAGTATGCCCCCTTTTTAATGGAATCAAATGCATATGGCCAAGAATATCCGCAGCATGATCCAAGTCGCCACTGGTCCTACTTTTAAAAAGCTAATTACAGTGCCCGCCCTCTAGTTTTTGAGAAATACATAAATTCTCTTATCTATTTTTTTAAAGGAAAATTTACTCGTAAATCATGTGGAAGGGAAAGTTGAACCATTTTGGTCCTAGCAGTTTTCTTTTGGTCCAATTAGTCTTATTTTTTTGGTAAGTTTTATTACTTGATTTTTGAATATTTTTCAATTTAGGTTAATACCCTTGATATGATTCATTTTCCTTTTAGAGTGATTCGTGTTTATCTCATTGTATTGGTTATTGATATTACTGTTGTTATGTGGTTGATTGTGTAAGATGATTTAGTACATCAAAAATGTAGATACATATTGATATTACTGTTGTTATGTGGTTGATTGTGTAAGATGATTTAGTACATCAAAAATGTAGATACATCACCGACCACACTGGAATGCATTTGCCCAAAATTGTAATTTCTATTTGTGTAAAACACTAATTATGCCCATTTAATTGTAATACATGCGCACCTTATAATATCCTTACGGGTAAAATTGGATATAATAAGACCTATCCGTCCACTAGAAATCTTCAAGGACCAAATAGTTCATAAATTTACAATCTAAGATTTATTGGTGTGTCACCCTTTTTAAATAATATTGCCTACCCTATTATATTTGTCAAAAAACCAACGAGATGCTATAAATGTACTCCAATGTTTTGGTTGGGCACCTCATTTTTCTAAAATTTTTAATATAATTTAATTATCTAACCAACTGACCAAAATGGTTAACCAACCATACAATCAAAGTTTTAAAAAGCGGTTGCGGTCGTCGTAATGGTGACGATTTTATGCGATTCTTGATTACGGGGTGTAAAAGACCGTAGTGTAACATTTTTTATTTTTGCACAATTTGAAAAAAATTTACCGATACACATTTTTTTTTCGTGATCATATTTATTAGGTTAAAAATAAATATTGATAAATTTTTGTAAATTTTTAAATATGATCCAATATATTTCATATTTTTAAATCATAATAAACTGAGTTTTTTACATTTTATTTTAATAATTAATGACTTTATATTATACAAAAAATCAATCACTAACTATTATATATAAGATAAAATAATGACAAAAGTAAGAGAATAAATAAGAGTTTAAATATATATATATACATATTTTAACCAAGCTAAATAGCTAATGACCACACTTATTATTATTATTATTATTATTATTATTATTATTATCAAACAATATATAGATAGACACACACAAACAAAATGGTTAAGTGATAGCAGTTGAATAGAATAACATAAGTCTTACAGTTTCAACAAATCAATAATATGTTTTTCATCTTCCCTGTTCTCTCTTTATCTCTTGCTCCTCCATTTTCTCTCTTTATCTTCTCTTTTCTCTCTATCCCTCTTCACTCATTTTCAACTTTTTTTTTGTATGTTTTTTCAAAAGAAACAGTTTGGAACTGTTACGTAACGGTGCGTAACAGGCTGTTACTGCTGTTACGGCATCGTTATGATCGCTATGGCAGCCGCTACGGCCGACAAACCTATGAATCTCAATCACACTACAAAAACGGCCGTAACGGGTGGCGGTAACCATCAAAACCGTTACGTAACGGCGTTACGTAACGGTTGCGGCCGCTTTTTAAGACCTTGCACACAACTCTAACCAATAACCCAATTTCGGTCATCACAGCCCTAGTTTTAATTGTCTCTTCTCAACCCCTCTCGTCATGCCCCAACCCTTTCTCACCCTCTAGTACCACCACTAGACTTTTGCTATTCACTAGCATTCACTGTCATCCCCACTACCATAACCGACAATCCTCTTATCATCCTCTACAAGTTTATATTCTTTTTTTTTCTTCTTCTTTGCACTCTACTTGCTATTGTCGTATTCACGATCACCGCATCCTCCTTATATTTCTCTTCTTTTCATTTACCATCGTGATTCTCTTATCTACGACCCTCTTTCATCGCGAACTCTTTTTACAACTCATTCTTCTTCTTTTTCTCTACCTCCTAGGGTTTTAGGAGAAGGATAATGAGAAGAAAAATAGATGCAACAGATGACAAACAATGAAGGAAAGGAGTGGTGAGTGGTTGAGAAGAGGTGGAAGGCGTTTCGAGAAAGAAGCGATGACAAAGGAAGCTTTGACAATGGCAGAGATTTCAATAGCAGGTGGATAAGAGGGGTAAAAGTGAAATTAATTCGGTTTTCTTGGGTTGCTCAAAATTAGGATTGGGGTGCTAAACCAAAATTTTTGAAGTGCATTTAGAGAAGAAATTCTATTTCCACACACTTAATTAGCTCAGTGTATATTTTTTCTCAATACACACACATGTTAATTTGATTATTAACTAATTTTCTCACTCAACACACTTAAAGTTACAATTACACCATTCACTCATAACCATTGTACACACACCACTTTACCCTTCTTTCCACACACTTTCTAAGACCCTACTTTCACATTTGCAGTTCCACCACGCAAAAGTAAAGATCAAAGGCAGTGAAATTTCCTCCATTGAAAACTCTCATTGAAGGAAATGATTTTTATCCTATGAAAATAGTTTCTCTTACTTTTTTTAATGTTTTTTTTTTGAAATTTTTTTTCCCTCACTCTTGTTGTATCATGTGCATATGAGTTACACAACACAACACTGATGCAAAACAAATATGATGAAATCCAGAAAACTGAGTTGGAAGGGTTGGGTTTATCGAATGAGTTCAATGAATGCAAAACTCTAATAGTTTTTATCCTAGTTAACAATAGACCAGTAGAGAAATTTCACAGCCGATGGTTGAACAATAAGCTTGAAATAATAGTAGTTCTTAACAACTGCCACATTCTTCAAGTAAAAAAGAAGAACAAGAAAATTACAAGATGAAAAGTGAGAACTCCTATTAGCATCAATGATGACAATGGCATAGATGTTGAAACTGACGAGTATTTACAAATATATGCCACCAAGAGGAGTATTTACAAATCCTTATTAAACTAACTAAAATGATGGAAGGGAGAAAATAAGCAACACAAACATATCTGGAACAAATAAATTATGAACATACATATCTGTAACCACAGAAACAAGAATCTATAAGCAAAAGTTGGGCTTTTTAGGATCCCCTAAAAAAAATAGTAACTACTTAACCAACAAGGTGATAATAATAGAAAAATTAGGGTTTTTTTTTTTTTTTTTTTTTTTAACTCAAAAGTGTACATTGAGATACTTTTATTCTTAAAAGATGTGTACAAAAAAAAATTTCATATAATATTATGGATATTGCTAGATATCTATTATGATCATTTTTATTTAGCATATAATTGTCATTAAATTAATATTTCATTAAGTGTCTGCCCTAAGCTAATTAGGTGTGTGGAAATAGAATTTCCCCATTTAGAGCCTCCTGAAACAAACACTAACCCTGAACTTTTACATTTTTACCCTCCTTGATTAACTCTTTATGTATCCTTATAACCAAATAATCCTTTCCAAACATTCATCACCTGCTCAAACTTTATAAAAAAATTTCCTTGCAAAAAACACCAATGAACAAACCACTTACAAACCAGTAAACCTGCTCAAAATTCAATATACAATCAATTCAAAAATAAATAAAACCAATTAAAACTCAAATGACAAAATTCTCATCCCACTTTGAGAAACCAAACTCACTCTACAATTAAAACATTGATAACGACAGAACATTATTGTGTGGTATGTGAACCCAAAACTTATTTATCAACTGATTTGTTGGTACGCATGAGTTACGTTTGATCAAGCAAAGAAAAAGAACTGGTATGTGCACACCCATTCTCTTTGACAGAGATAACAATGTCACATATTTTACATGGGCATTACTATTAAAATTCAAAAGTTAGACTCATTTTTTAAATTCAATAATGTGACAATTAATTAGAATATCTAAAATAATTTTTTCTTATATGTTCTCTAATCATTAGTCAGTTATCTTTCTTACATATCATTAGGTCTAAAAAGTAAGTTTAAAAAGTAAAATTATATATCATTTTTCTATATATATATACATGTCCCATAAAATTTGATTCGTAGAGAGAGCCAAGCTACTCTGCTTGTAACTCTTTGATTTGCTCGCTAAAAACACACACACACACACACAAATAAAATAATAATAATAATAATAATAATAATAAAGAGAAAAAGAAAACCTGCTTGATTTGCATACTTGAATGCAGTTTAGTAGTTAAAAAAGCAACTTCAATATTTTAGCCTACGCTTGTGTTCAGCTTTACGCAAACTGTTTTTGTTCATCCCAACATTCGCCACTTATCTAACTATTGCTAAGCAGTTTTTAGATATTAAACGGACCTCCCCATAAGGTAATTTGAATGTCGCTGATTTCCCCTCTTTTGCAATCAATTTTGATATAGTATCCGCTGCTCTAACTAATTGCCCACCATGTCCATGTGTGCTGCTCTTGGTCACAGCCTCACAGGGATTACATCTTTCCTCTCCTAAGTTCCCTACTACCAAACAAGAACAATTTCATACGGCTATAATAATTTCAGTTCTTTCCATCTTTCAAGAGGAGGTATAGACATGGATTAGAGTACTACAAACACGATAAGAGCTGAGTTCTCACTGGTTCGATTTGTGTCTGATGTATATAAATCATCAAAGAATAAACGAAGACAACGTCAACAATTCCTTGGGGGTAAGGGAAAAGTCACTCGAATAAGAAATTATTCAACTATGTAACATAACCTCACAATGCCCTGGCCCTAGATTACCTGGGATCTTGATAAAACTATTACAAGGGAATTACACGAACAAGTGAAGTCAAGGCTTTACTTGAGAGGAAACCCCATGTAATACTTTGTTCCAATTAGTCCATAGATGGATCTTTGAATTATAAGTCCCCATGTCATCATCTGTTTGGACCTGCTTGGATGTGCAACAGCAGAGCATACTTGCCAATGAATTTTTTATCTGTGCTCAATATAACACTATCCACTCAATGTTTTATATTGCAGGTCCATGATCTCATTCTACAGCACTATCCATATTTTTCCTGCAGCCGTTAAATGCCTTCACAAACAATTCACTACACATTTCTGAGGGTGAGGATGGGCACAAAAAAAAGAAAAAAGAAAAAAGAAAAAAAAGAAGGGCTTAGTCACTAGTCTTTATGAAACTTTGAAGTCCACATGATGAAGTCTGAAATTAGTCTTATGATGATGGTATGCCAACCAACAGTTCTTGAGATCCTCGAAGGTGTCCTGGGACACGTTGTCTTATCTCTTCAAAAGCACACAATGTTTCCGAATCAAGACCTCCAGCAAACTGCAAGCATGTAAAAACACAATTCATTAGGAAAGTTGTTGCAGATCCCAACGTACTGTCGCACATAGTTAAACCTTCTTTAGTCTCTACTAAAACAAGAGTGTTATATGTACTCAACAAACATTTCAGACAAAACTAGCTTCCTAGATTAGAATTAGGCTAAATATATTCCAAATGCAGCGTAATATTTCCAGACTTCCCTGATGCAGACCCAACAACTGAGCATATTGCATCGCAAGGAGCCCTGCCTTCACGAAATACAGATTTTCTCACAACCATGGGCCATATACCATAGTGGCACATAAGTTAAACCAACTACTAGAAATGTAGAAAATGTTGTAAATTTGACAGTGCATGCTTCCCAGCTTCATCTAGGGGAAGCTCCAAGCTAAATATATCACAATTTCTAAGTAGTAATTATCAACTTCCAATCCATCAAATAATAGATAAATAATGTAAACTTGGCTTATGGTAAGGGGAAATTAGTATTTATTGGGAGTTGAAGGAAAAGTCAACTACTTGCTAAAGTTATAAGCTAAGTAACACTAAAGTTTGTCCATTCATTTTAAAGCTTCAATGATGATCAGCAACGTTTCAGATGCAGCCCCACATCTAACTGTATTTAGAACTTGAAGTACTTGATATGTTCATCTTGGAACATGAAGACTTTGGAGAGCATTCCATGCATTTACAAAACACATACACAAGAAGAAACCAATCAATCTTGGTTTTAGATGTGGCTATTTGATTCATGCAAAACATTACACACATAAGAAGAAACAAACACTTCTGGGCACACGTTGCAGTATGCTCAGAGGGAAACGATGTGGTTGATAAGTTGGGTAGTAAACTCCTGTTAGTGGGACTTTTGTGTAAAATTATCAACGATATACAGGTTCAGCAAACTATGACAGAAATTAGAGCCTAACATTTGACTGTCTAAATTTCTCGACTCCGCTACATAGCTCGAATGGGGGAGAGCTCGAATCCCAAAAGTACGTCGTTTTGGGATTTTTTTTTTTTTTTTTTCCTTCTCTTTTGTCTGAAGAAGAAGAAGAAGAGTATGATCACCCACAGATCAGAGCCAGAAAAAAAAAAAAAGGCAAACTCAATCAACAACAAAATCAAACCCAAAATCTGATCACCCACAGAAATGAACACAAAATCAAAATCAAACCCAATCAACAACAACAACGACAGATCTGATCACCCACAGATCAGAGCCAGGAAAAAAAAAAAAAAAGCAGAGAAAGAGCAACAACAACAGATCTGATCACCCACCGATCTGGATCATCATCATCAACAACATCTTCATCATCACCATCATCAACACATCATCTTCATCTTCAAAAACAGGAAAAAAAAAAAAAGAAAAAAAAAGCCACAGATCTGGATCATCATCAACAACATCTTCATCATCACCATCATCAACACATCATCTTCATCTTCAGAGCCAAAAAAAAAAAAGAAAAAAAAAAAGAGAGAGAAAACAGAGTCTGAACCTCCATCACCATCCACCGTCGCACCCTCCATCACCGTCGCCCCACCCCACCATCACCGTCACACCACCCCGCCGTCACCGTCGCCTCTCTCTCTCTCTCTCTCTGTGTTTCCGTCTGTCTTCCCTCATCCTCTCTCTCTCTCTCTCCCTATTCAGATATAAACGAAGAAGAAAAAGAAAAGAAAAGAAAAGAAAAGAAAAAAAAAAAAAAATCCAAAACGACGTCGTTTCATCAATTCAGGCCATTCGCGGCAAAAATTTTCGAGCTATAAAACATTTCTCTTTCTTTTTTTGGGTTTTTTAGTTGTAAAAAAATAATTTGCATCAACAAGGACAAACATGAATAAAACCATACAAGTCCATGCTCTTGTATATTTGAAACATTAATAAGAAACCCTTTTACAAAATTGTTTTATTCATATTTTCTTATTTTCACTATATTTCTCTGATTATTTTAAAGATGTCGTATCAGTGTGTTCATATCATGTAGTTTCCATATCTAGTACTCACATCCATGCTCCATAGCTAACAACAAATGCCACAAATTGATAGTTAATTGCAGCATAACCTGTCAAAATATCGCACCATACATACATCTCAACCATTTAATAATGTTTCCCAAACACCCCCCCCCCCCCCCCCCCCCCCCCCCAAAAAAAAATCCAGATAACAGACGCAAGCAATCCAACTTTTTTTGGTTGTGCTTGCAGAGAAAGGAAAGATATTCATCTAAACACATGGGTGACTCTTTCCAGAAGTTACAGTATTTAAAGTAGTGCCTTCCTACGATTTGCTGCTCTTTAGGATGAATAGAAGGTACCTACCACATACAATTATTCCACTATCTTCCCAATGGATGTGGAGACAATGCAAGGTACCAGAACAATGTCAACTTTTGAGGTTACTGTAGTTTGCATACAATCATAAGAACAGGAACAATGTGTTGAATTTTGGTTTGCCACTTGTATACATCATGTATACAAGGTTTCACCCTTTTGGCATCATAATAATGCACTACATTTACTTCTAAAAAAAACTAAAACAAAAAATGTGTTTGATTTCAGTTCACACACCTGGTGAGCCCTGTAAGCAAAATGCACACCCTGTATCAGTAAGCCTTCTTGAGTGGATTCCCTTTCCGAGTACTGGATAGATTCAAGCTCCACTAGTACTCTCCTCATGTAAATCTTGGCAAGCATCATAGAAGACTGCTTTATCTGGAGAGACTTAAATATACAGGTCAGTTTCCATACATTACATTTCAACATGGGCCCGCATAGAAGGCAATAGATTGTCAATGAAGATAGATATCCTACAAGTGAAGCCTCAAAGAATTCAATACTGCTCAGACAAGATCAAGTAATTTTTTGGTGCACTCCAGGACAAATGGTCTTAATCACTATAATCTCTAGAGAATCAGGTTTCCAACCAGATACTATATTTCCTCCTTTAGAAGACTAAACTATAGACAACACGAGGAATACAGTGACTTCAATTGGCAGTATTCTGACAAATTTGAGTATAATGACTACAGATAATACTGTCAAAGAAGTTGCTTGACAATGTCGACAAACTCTACATCTTAGATGCATAGTCTTAAGCTTTTACAAAGAAGTAAGCAAGTTGTTTTCTTCCAATCCAACTGGTACTGCCAAGTCCTTAAACATTTTGTGAACTCATAGATGGGAAGAACATGAAGCTAATCAGCATGTTGATATTACAGCACAAGAAAGGCTCAGAAATCAATATAGAACTCATACTGAAAAAAAGTGCATGTATCTTATTTAGTTTTCTATTATTAACAAAAAGGAATATATAAATATATATAATTTTCTTTGCAACATGAAGTCCGACTTATTTCTCATAGTTTATTCTAAAATTTTCTTATAAAATTCTTAGTATCTATTAAATGCACACATAGTGTGGGTAGCAGGGACCCAATGAGATCCTGAAACTGGAGTCATGCTTTCTGAGATATTAATCTTGCTACTGACAATGTACATTATAGTCGAGGACAGAAGTATGAAACAGTCACTTCAATTCATTTGAAGAGTAACATCTTGGAAAAATGGCTGGTAGCTCGAAAATCTTGGCTCGAATATATAAAACGACGCCGTTTTGTATTTTTTTTTTTTTTCTCTTTTATATCTGATGCAGACATAGAGGACGAAGGAAGAGAGAGAGAGAAAGAAAAAGAGAAGAGAGAAGGAAGGGGGAAGAGGGTCAGATTTTGTTGATGAAGATGATGTTGAAGATGATGATGATGTTCAAAATCTGAAGCTGTTCAAAAAAAAATTTGATCTGCATGATGGCGGTGATGGCGTTCGGTGAGGATGAAAGGGATTTTTTTTTTTTTTGTTGATGAAGATGATGATGATGTTGAAGATGATGATGATGTTCAAAATCTGAAGAAGTAGATGATGTTGATCTGGATTGACGATGAAGGGAAATTCGAGTTGTAAAATCTGGGTCTGCAACATCAACAAAATCTGAGAGAAGAGGAAAATTGAAGATGGATTGATGTTGATCTTGATTTCTGGGCTCATCAACATCAACAAACAAAAAAAAAAAAATCTGGGTCTGCGGATTTGGGTCTGCTGGGTTTATTTCTGAACAATTTTTTTTTTTGTTCATCAACAATCTGGGTCTGCAGATCAACATCATCTTCAATCCGAGCCACCGAACAACATCATCATCATGAACAAAAATGATCGTCGGAATTTTATTTTTTTTTGTTGATGTTGATGAACCCAGAAATCAATTTCTTCTTCTTCTTCATCTTATAATATATTTGAAGTTTGGTCATTTGTTCAGAAATGATGTTTGAAGTTTTTGGGTCTTACTTACAACCAAGGTATTTTGGGTCTTATCTACAACATATTTGAAGTTTTGATGTTTGAAGTTCAGAAATGGTAAGACCCAGAATTAGACCCAAAAATACAGGGCTTGGTCATTTGTTCAGAAATCAAAACGCGAAAAAAGAAAAAGAAAAAGAAGAAGACACCAAAACGACGTCGTTTTGGTGTCGAGCCAAATTCGAGCTACGAATTGGAACTGAACATCTTGCAAGAAAGAGTTTTGAATAAAAACAAACCTTACTAATAACTCCAGAGTCAAGCATCCAGTTGGTTGGAATTTTGAAGTGCTGATAAGAAAGCATAACTGAGTTTCGCAGCTTAATCAACTTTTGTATGTTGTGCTCCGACCTAGCACCATGACATGGAGCAACAACTAATTAAAATCTTGTCCATTTCAAACTGGATAATTGTGGATGAAGAAATACAATGTAGTATTGTTTCTCAATGTTCATACTTGTCAAGTAAGCCAGCCATCTTCTTCAAGGAAACTCCACATGGAACACTAGCATCATCCTTGTAGGAAGAAACTTCACTTTCTAAAAGTTTGAGGCCACGATATTCAACTGCAGCTTCTCGCATGGCATCTGCTTTCTCCTCAGGCCAATTGAAATGCTTAAGCACTGCCTGCTCATCAGCCTGTAAAAAAATAAGATAATAGGCAAATAATTAAAAGAATAAAAACAAAATACAAATCTGTAGCACCAATTAAATTTTTACCACTAGTCAAACAGCATGTTACCATCAACAAAATAACTCTATCAGTCAACTAAGTTCTCATTTAGTGCAAAGGGATACAAGAATTATATAGCACAAACTAGGATACCATTTTAATAAAATCACTCTTTCACCACCTCTTAATACATGCCTCTAGATTGCTCAGCGTCAATTTGCCTCCACCGTATATAAAGTGACATAATACTGTGCAGTAGTTATGACAACATAACATTTTTAATAGATAACAAGATGGTGACGCTGCCTTCTTAAACACTTTTTCATACATTCCTAAATGGAGTACCAGAGATGTAAACAGAACACACTGAATAGATAAAAGCAAGTGTTGAAACCCTAACAAATCCTGCAGCATGTGTTGTTATTGTCATTGAAACCCTAACAAAGCCTGTCAACTTTTGGCAAGGAGAAATTACCAATGATGAGAGTTGATTGTCAAGCCAATCCACAAATTTCAAAACATCTTCAATATCCGTGTAAGCAGCATCCACTACTTTCTTGATAAGGCTGTTTACAAACTCTCCTTTTGTTTCAATGTCTACTTTTATCTACAAGAAAAGTCAGTCACTAACAGTTCCAACAAAGGCGGCAACATTAACAGTAACACAAATAACAAATCAAAAGTAAAATTCTTTCGAGTCATAATCATAAGCAAAGTTCAAATGCTTACAGCTAAAAGATGCGACGAACGTTTTTGTATTTCTCCAACTATGCTACTGTGTGCACTAATGATCAAGGGCTTATCACAATTCCCTGATCCTGAAGGGTTACTGCTCCTGTCACACTTTGTTAACACGTGACGAGATTCTACAACTGGTGGATCCTTCCGGGTGATAGCTGATTTACCAGGGGCTCTAGGTCGGGGAGGGGGAGGGGGAGGGGGAGGGGGATGTGGTGGCAGTGGCAAGTGGCATGCTGGAACATTGCTCTGTACATCCATGGCTATGGGTATGGGCTTTGTAGATGGTGCCGTTAGCACCCTAGTAGGACTTGCGTTGTTTATTGCCTCGTTCTTGAGTTTGGAGTGTTCCAATTTGGTGGCAATGAGCTTCTGAATATCTTTAAATCTATGACTCTGGTACTCCGCGCCAGACTCCCTCTTCATCCAGAAAACCAAAACATTAGGGGGGTGCTGGTGGGTAAATAAAAAAATAATAATAATAATAATTGAAGAGATGGGGAAATTTTTGTCCAATCAAACACTAGAATCTGGCTTTCTTCAATTTTTTTTTTTTTTTTTTTTGGGGGGGATAAATATAGAATCTGGCTTTCCTTTGAGATCAACAGTCGGAAATTTTACCTGTTCAAAAAAAAAAAAAAAAAAAAAGTCGGAAATTTTGAGAAGTAGTAAATCAAGTGATGATTATTCCATGGCATACTGCATCGTATCTTAGAACGAAAACTCAACTGGAGGATGGGAAAGCCAAAGGAAGAAAATTTAGAGGGAGCTACCTCTATCGAAACACGCATCTGCGACTCGGACCATTGAAGAAGCCAAATATGTAGAACCCAAATTGGTTACGATATTAGTCAATGATGGATTCGAAATGCTCACCTGATCAGGAGGAGGAGGAGGAGTAGTAGTGGTAGTAGTAGAGAGAGTAGCAATCTTTGAATGGGCAGCGGCAAGATCTTCGGACAGCTTGCTGTTGTGTGATTGGAGCTCTGCGTTGAAGCTCTGCGCTTTATCCAACTCTGTCTTCAATTCCAATACCTCAGACTGTAAATTGGTAATCAAGGTTTCATTCCGGTCAAGCTTCTCCAGCAATTCTTCTGCCCTTTTCTTCCAATCCAAATCATCAGATTCATTCACCTTATTATTGGAGTTAGAATTAGAATTAGGATAGGTGGTGGTGGTGGTACTAGTAGTACGCCGCTGCCGACGAGGAAGAGGACAAGGACGAGCGAATTGCTCGACAGCAGGACGGTTGCCGGACCGACCCACGGCCTTGACCGCCTCCTGCTCAAAATAATCCTTACCCTTTTGAGATGATTGTGATAGAGATTTGGGTTTGCTGAGAACAAGGAGAGGAAGAGGCCTCCTCCTTGCCGTTTGATTATTGTTGTTGTGTAAATATGCATCCCGAGGAGGAGGAGGAACCGACTTGGCTCTTGGATTTGGGGATGGTGATAATACCCCATTATTATTTCCATTCTCGTACAGATTCCCATTCAGATTCAGATTGAGGGGTGTCTGGGGTTTGGTCGGCGACGGCGAGTCCTTCGCTTTAGAGTTAGAGGAGGCGGCCCTAAGCCGAGACGGGGTCGTCGAAAAAGAAAGACCGCTGCTATTGCTCTCAGCTCTTCTTCTTGTTGTGGTCTCTTGCTTCTTCATGGCTTGGCTTCAATCAATCTCTCGGAGACCCTATCACAACCATTTACCAACCGCCTGCAACTACACTGTATTTCTCTTCTCTTCTTTAATGAAAAGCAATAATGTTTGCGTTGACAATTAATTGATAATGGCTTCAAAATAGACCAAAAACACCAATAATCTAAGGGGTTTTCTTAGGTGTGCAACCCACAAAAAGTGTAAGTGAGTTGCACTGTGCCACTAACACAAAAGGTGTAGGTGTAAGTGTAAGGTGTAAGTGTAAGTGGAAGGTATAAATGAAATGTATAAACCATTGTATGCCACTTACACAAAAAAAAAAGGTGTAAGTGTAAGGTGTAAGTGGTGTAAGGTGTAAGTTGCACACTATAGCATTACCCATAATCTAATATGGATGAACATTATGAGTTATATATATATATATATTTTTCACATAATATTTTTTTTAATTCAAAAGTTGATATATTAAAATTTTTGCAAATCAAAATAAATGTTAAATTATCATATTCATTCATATATAATTATAATGATGAACAATAATTATTTGAAGGAGAATTTCGATTATTAAAAATTTAATGAGACTTTAAAGTTAAAAAAAATCTTAATTAAGGTCTCGTTTGGAAACAGACTTTTTTAGTAACTTTTTGACTAAAATATGATATAAAAAAAAATTAGTATGTTTAGGATGACTTTTTGACTTTTTATGAAAAGATGTGTAAAAAGTAGTGAGAAAAATATAATTTTTGACTTTTTAGTATAGATTGTTGACTTTTTTATTTTTTAATAATTTTTTGATTTTTTAACTAAAACAAGGCCTAAGACTTAATAAAGTATAAATTTATAAATTAAAACTTGTATGTACAATTTTAAGACCTTATTTGTTATAACTTTAAAAAGTTAAAAAGTAAAAAAATCACTATTCTATTTAAGTCACATCAACTTATTGAAGTCATGTCATCACTCTATCACATCACTTCAAACCCAATTGATATTTTATAAAAAGTCAAAAAGTACACTTATTTAGATCATTCCAAACCAACTCTAAAGATAGTATAAGTGAGAACAAATACATTTGATAAAATATTTACAATCTCTAACATTTTTCAAATACACTCTTCTGCAATGAATGTTTCTCTTCCCTCCAGACCCCACTCACTTCTCATCCCTCCATCCCCCACAGCCAGTTCATATTTTATAGAAAATCAAAAAATACATTTATTTAGATTATTTCAAACTAACTTTAAATATAGTATAAATGAGAACAAGTACCTATCAAAAAAATATAACAATATTTGGTAACTTAAATTTTCATGACTTGAATGACTCGAATGTCTCAAAACGATATTATTTTAGAGATAAAACGACTTTGTTTTGATATATTTGAATCATTTAGACTACACAAATTCAAGCTACCAAGCATTTTTTTAAAAAATAAACGAGAACAGATCTCACTTCTTTTTTTTAAAAGCAATTTTTTGCCTGACAATTTTTTTTTATTTTATAAATCATTGAACAATAGACTTTTACCGCATTGACTGTCCTAGTAATTATTAAGCCTAGATAAAATAAACAGTAATTATACAGAGTATTAATTTTAATATTTTAATAAAATATTAATGACATGATAAGGAGATTAAAAAAAAATTATGACTAAAACATTATATTATAATAAGTAAAATTTACCACCAACTTATCAGAGCTGGCTTTATAACTTAAAAATTAGAATCTAAAATAAATTTAAAGCATTAAAAACTAGCAAAAATGCCTACAACGTACCCAAAATAAAATTCCAATCATTTACAAAATTGGCACCTAGCTACTTACCTATGATCCCAATGATTACAATTGATGCTTATCACAAACTTCCAAATTGCATCCCCTTAAAAAACCAGAAAACAAACGTATTGTATTAATATTTGTTTATTCTAACAGAAGCGATTGAAACTTCGAATCGGGCTGTCCCGAATCTCTCGAAATCACGAAACGACGTCATTTTGTGGTTGTAATTTTTTTTTTTCCAGCAAAAGCAGAGCAGGAAAAATAAGACGGAGGGGGAGGGGGGAGGAGGAATGACTGGAGGGGGCCTAAAAAATAGAGGAGGGAGGCGAGGCAGAGGCGAGGCATGGCGACGCGATCAGCGGAGCTGGGCGACGATCGGGCGAGGCGAGGCGACGAACTGCGGGAGGTCCCCGATCCTCTTCCCCGATCTTCTCTCTCTCTCCCTCTCTCTCTCTTTCTCTCTCTCTCTTCCTCCCCCTCTGGTTCAGACTGAAATCGAAGAAGAAGAAAAAAAAACCTAAGCCCAGCAGCGTCGTTTTTGGGCTTAGAGATTCGGCCTCCCAGATTCGAGGTCCAAAACATTTTTCTTATTCTAAAGGCTAATAATGCGACGGACCCAACTCGAATAACAACTTATACTATGGGTGCGTTTGTTTTTGAAGGTTTAGGTACGGGATTGAATTATTAGTTTTATTGGATTAATAGTTTATTGTTTATTTTATTTTTTTTGTTTTGGATTATTAATTTTTTATTTGTGAGACTATCTTATTCTATGGGAAATTGTTTTCATGAGATTGGTATCTCAAGAGATTAGGCTCTGAAATGTCTATTTTATCTCATATTATTACTTAGCAAATAATTAGAAAATGGTAAAATAGTCTTTTGAATATTTATAAATTATTTTTTTAGCGTTGTTAATTTAAAATTATGTATTAAATAACAAATTTAAATTATAAATTATAAATTATAAATTAAATTAAATTAAAAATAATAAATTATAAATTATGGCCTTATAAATTAAATTTTTTTAGTGTTGTTAAAAAATTAAATTTACATATTAAATTAAATTATTTTTTTAGTATTGTTAATTTAAAATTATATATTAAATAAAAAATATAAATTATAAATTAAATTTATTTAAAAATAATAAATTATAAATTATGGCCTTATAAATTAATTTTTTGTAGTGTTGTTGAAAATTTAATTTATATATTAAATAAAATTATTTTTTATTTTCGTTAATTTAAAATTATATATTAAATAAAAAATATAAATTATAAATTTCATTTAATTGAAAATAATAAATTAAAAATTATGGCCTTATGATTAAATTTTTTTAGTGTTGTTAAATTATAAATTATAGATTACAAATTTAAAATTATATATTAAATAAAAATTATAAATTATAAGGGTAAAATAATCTTTTGAACATTTATCTTTATGCAGTCCGTCTAACCAAACATTAGATTAACTAAAAATAGTCTAATTCAGACATCTAATCTCATGACTAAACAAACATAGGATATAAATCCAATCCAATCAAATAGTCTGGGGACAGTGTATCCCGAGACTAATAGTCTAATAAATTACAATCTCCCGTTATCCAATCCGTCTAACCAAACACACTCTATGTGTAAAATTCTTATTAAATTCCATGCTATATAATGTGAACCCATTGCATTATCCAACAAAAGTTGAGTTATATTGAAAATGACAACTCACATGTCATAACCATGAAATCATATTTATTGTGTTTGATTTGAGTTTTTTAGATTAAGGTCAAGTTTGACATTTATTAAATGATACAAAAAGTCAAAAAGTCACTATCTTATTTAAGTTACATCATCTTATTTAAATCACATCACTTCTCTAACACATCACATCAAATCCAACCTAAACTCGACCTATATAAGCTAATAAATCAAAAAATACACTTTTTTAGAACATTCCAAACCAACCCTAAATTTTTTGAAAATTGATTTTTTTAGTTTTGTGTTTTTTTTTTTTTTTTTTAGTGAATATTTTTAAATTTTTAAATTTTTTTTTTTACTTTTTTAGATGCACCTTACTTAAATGTATCAAAAAAATAAAAAAATTGTGAAAAAATATTTTTAAAATTTTTAAAATACATAAAAATATAAAAAATGTACTGAATTCTCATTTTTTATATATATATATTTGATATTTAGTGAATTTTTAAAAGGTTTTTTTGACAAAATTTTTACTTTTTAGGTATATTTATGTTAGCTATGTCTAAAAAGTAAAAAAAAAAAAAAATTTGCTTAAAATATTAAAAAATTCAATAAAAACAAAAAAATACGAAAAACAAGAAAATAAAATTTTTTGAAAAATATTTTTTAAAAAACCTAACCAAGCAAACTAATTATTTTTGAAAATGTATATGAAACGGAAAACAGTGGAATTTGAGGTTAGACCTCATTGACCTTCCTGCATGAGCAAGCTATAAGTTTTCATTTTTGCTTTTAATTTTGCTCGGATATAATTTATTTTCGTCGAAGAAAATTTTACTAAACTAATTTAAGCTTTTACGTAATAAGCTGCAAATAGAAGACCCATAACAAAAACACGCAACAATTCTCTTCCCCTGCCTGCCATTAGCCAGTGAGAGTTTTGTGCAAAAACTCTGGGTGTGTATGATTGAACAGACTGGATAAGGAAGGATTAGAATCCATCGGATTTGCGTTCTGGGACTGTGAATCCTCCGGACTATTTGGTTAGATTGGATATGTATCTTGTGTTTATTTTTTCATAGGATTAGATGTCTGGAAAGGACTATTTTTAGTGAATCCAACGTTTGATTAGACGGACTGGATAGGATAAATGAATAAAAGACTATTTTATCTTTTTTCAATTGTTTACTAAATAATAGTAATATTAAACATATCTTTAATATTTTAATTATTTTTAGCTAGATTAAATAAAAATTTATTTTATTTTATTTTATTTTTTACACAATTAAATAAATTTATTTATTTTTAAATAAATAAATAAGATATCAATAAGATTTTATATTATTTTTTTAATTAAAATTTTAAATAAATTTGTTTTTAAAAATAATAATAATTAAACAATAAAATTAAATAAAACATCTATTAACATTTAAATAATGAAATTAAATAAAATATAAAGAAAATTTTAAAATAAAATATCAATAAAATATAAAAAAAATTATTTAAAAAAAATAAAACATATAAAAAGTTAAATAAAATTATTTTATTTTTAAATTGAGACATTTAAATTTTATTAAATTTTACTAAATATAATACATAATTAAATAGTAGAGTATCAAAATGATCATTTTACCACCTAATCTCAACAGTAAATAATCCCCTCAAAATTGTCTTATACACCTCCCCTAAGATAATATAATCCCCCATATAGGAGATAAAGAGTCCGGCGGACTAAAAAACACAAACATCAGATTGAATTTACTGTACAGATTACAATCCGCACAGTAAATAATCCTCCCTTATCCCCAATCAAACACACCCTTAATTAATTTGCATGTTGTAAATATCGAAAATTCCTGGTTCAATCATGAACGAGTGATGTATAACGATTTGGGTGAGTTTTGTGCGTGAGACCATGTATGGGTAGTGAGGCATGAATCAAGATCCTCTCTTTCTATTTTTTATTTGCAAGTTTATTGGGTCTATTTTTAGGCTTAATTTTGATATTCTGAACCGTTCATATTTTAAGATTTGTTCAATATATCATATTTGTAAAAAATCAAGTTGATCAGATATCAAAAAGTATGTGTTTGGAAAACTGTTTATTAAATTCTTAAAAAAAATAGTTTTTAGTTCGAGTTTTCCGAACACATATTTTCTGATATCTAATCAACTTAATTTTTTACAGATATAATATACTAGACAAATTTTAAAATATAACGGTTTGAATTATCAAAATTAAACCTAAAAATAAACTCAATGAACTTGGAAATAGAAAATACAAGGAGGAAATAAGATAAGGGAATCTTGATTCTTGAGGCATTTCCAGTGGGTAAGGGGGAGTTCTGACATCGGACAGAAGGGATGGGACAAACCGGAAGGATGGGTTCGTGTGTTGGCGGGTGTATGGTAATGGGCTAGGTTTTCCAAAGTCTTATTGGACATAATCTATTTTAGTTCATCTTTTTATTTTTTTTGAGTTATATCAATCAATATTTTTTCTCTATTTTTTTACATATCTTTTTATAAAAAATTAAAAAAATATACTTATTTAAGACATCTCAAACCAACCCTAAGAGAGAGAGAGAGAGAGAGAGTGTGTGTGATGATCACTCCACCTTTGCCAAGCATGGATTCCCTTGAAAACTCAAAAAGAGACCCCTTCGTTTTAACTTTACCAGTAATTCCGAGTCTTCA
Organism: Camellia lanceoleosa; assembly: GCA_025200525.1. Taxonomy (NCBI): domain Eukaryota; kingdom Viridiplantae; phylum Streptophyta; class Magnoliopsida; order Ericales; family Theaceae; genus Camellia; species Camellia lanceoleosa. The sequence continues at coordinate 186,417,337 of CM045766.1, forward strand.
TGTGGCCATGCATCCATGCGATACAGTGACCATCAGTACGTTGGTGAGTGAGTGGATACAGTGAGCCCGTGATTCAATGTTTATAATAATCTATACCTATATATCTATCTATTTCTAGGGGTATTTTTTTTCAAGTTCTTGGTATTATGATTTTATAGCATAAAGGACACTAAATATTTTCATAATGTCTAAGGTCCATCAACAATATTTTCATAATGTCTAAGGTCCCTCAACCTTGATCCAAAGAAATTTCAGTCTAGAGAAATTTCAGTCCAGAGAAATTTCAGTGCAGAGAAAATTGGTCGGAGAAAATTCAAGTCAGAGAAAATTGGCCCAAAATTTCTCTGAACTTCCTAAACTTCCAACTGTAAATTTCTCTGTCCTTTTTTTTTTTTTTTTTGAACATGAGAATTCCCCTACCTCAACTCACTTTCTTGCTTCTCAAAAAGGTAAGGAAGAAAGGCAACAGTACAATATTATATACATACTTTCCATTATCAAATCTTCCACTTTGTTTTGTAACTGAAAGCAAGAACTGATGTGGGTTTTATACTTTTTTTTGCATAATGGACCTTACATAGATGGTTTTGTTTCTTTGTGCAGGAAATTGAGAATGAGAAACTAATGTTAGAACATGTTCATATTTTAAAGGAGAACAGTGGTTTAAATGTACAGAATAAAAAATTGTTTGAAAAAGCTTCTTATGAAAAGGAACTGGCCTTTGCTACTGCCGTTGAGTTGAAGAATTTGGCTGGTGAAGTCACAAAGCTCTCTCTACAGAGAAATTCTCAGACAAACATTTTCAGATATTCTCTCACCCAGAGAATTTCTCTGGATTCCACAACCCAGAGAAAATTCCCAAACAAATATTTTCAGAGAATTTCTCTGATTTGCTATGTATGTATATATATATATATTTGTAGAGAGATGAGGAAGACACGAAAGTTAATCTCAAATCTAACCAACGCGAGTCTCCACTCTCCTTCACCTTCACTTCAAGGGTAAAACTTCTAAAGAAAGTGAGAGAAAGAGAAGCATATTATTCTGTGCATCTTCTCAAATGACTTCTTCAATTCAAATCCACTAACACCTCCATTGTTATAAAAAACACTGAAATATATGAACACCAAACAGGTTCAAACTGGTTCTTATATACATATCTCAGTGACCATACATATCTGTTTGGGAGAATTTCCCTAGATCAACCCAGAGAAATTTCAGTTCAAACCATAAAATTTCTCTGGACCAATCCTAAGTAAAAAAAATAAATTGGCATTCATCACAAGAATTTCTCTGGTTTCAACCTAGAGAAAATTCGATTAAAAATCGAGAATTTCTCTGGTTTTAACTTCAAATGAAAAAAAATTCAATTCACAATTTGGAACAGAATGCTTAATTTGGAACCCGAGAATTTCTCGACAGAAACAAAAGCATTGCCCAAATCTTTACATTTAGATCTTTGGTTTGTAAGCTTTGCATGCCATGAAATTCGAACCTATGTTTCTAGCCATTTATGTAATTGTGACATGTGAATCCTCTCTTTGACTAGGTCACGATGTTAGCGTCACTACTCAATATCCAAAGATGCGAACTTGAACCTCGATGCTCCTATTTAGTTTGATGGCACTTCATTTCCTCTGCATAACCAGATGATCAATGCTGCAACAGACCAGCCTCTTGGGAGTTCGAGTCTTGCCCTTGGTCCATCACAATCACCCATGTTAGGCTTCCAGGTGGCGACGTCAAATTTACCTCTTATAGGATTCGGGACTACTTCCGGAGGAAGAGATTCGTGAGAAGTCACGAGATGCTAGAAAATTAAGACGAGCCATCACCGCTTCGCCCGAGTTGAAAAAGGATCTTCAATTCAATCCAATCGGCCTCATCCTCAACAGAGGAGGCTAAGACGGAGTAGGCCCACGGAGGAAGAGGAGAACGAAGATCTGATCGAGACTTCGTGGGCTTCGCAGATCGAGGACTAAAATCGACGTGGATGGAGAGGGATGGGTGAGGGACCTTAGACTACAAAAGAATAGATTGTGGACCTAATCCATTACTAAAAGTTGGATAGGGATCTTAGACCGATTTTCCCCTATTTCTATACCATTATTACGTGAAATTATAAATTAGTTTAGCAAAATTTTCTTATCTTCATATGACATGGTAATTTTATATATATTAAAATAAAAAATTATCATACATTGCATAAGTAAGTTTTAAATTTAAAATCTTAAATTTCATTAAGAATATATTTATCACTTAAGCAATATACATATTATGATATTAAATTTTTTTTTATTTGTTTTTATTATTAGTTACCTGAATTGCGCACGCATCGCATGTGCCACATACTAGTTATTATTAAAGTGAACTTGGTATCCATGAAATTACTTCTCTCTTTTTGTCAAGTGATCTTTTCTTCTTGCACTAAGTGTCAATTTCTTCATCTAAAAGGAAAAAAATAAAAAATAAAGTAGTTAAAAGAAACCTAAAATCGTTCAGTTAACTTACTAAAGAATCCTTTCATCACTTAAATAATATAAAAAATAAGTTATCAATTCAAAATTAAAATTTATATTTTAAACACACCCATCGGGTGGGCTCACATCCTGTACGTATATATCTATATATATAAGAACTACTTAGCTATTTGAGATTCATTTTTTCTTTCTGATTTTGTCTTTTCATTTTGAATAATTTACTAATGGTAGCCTATAGATTGAGTATTTTTTTGTAATTACGCAAACATTCTTGGTCAATTATGCAATAGGTTTTTTTTCGTAATTACGCAAATATTCTTGATCAATTATGAAACAGATTTTTACATAATTACGCAAATATTATTGGTCAATTATGCAATAAATTTTTTATAATTACATAAGCATTCTTAGTCAATTATGAAACATGTGTTTTCTCATAATTATGCAAATATTCTTGGTCAATTATGAAATATAAATATTTTTATTTGTTAACAAATTACAAATACACTCAAAAAAGTTATTTAAAATATGAATCGGTCTTATAATATTAGAAATTATATCTATCGTTTGTTATAAATTTTAATTTAACACAATACTCATGGGAAAAAAAACTATTCTTCTATGTAATAATAAATTATCAAAATTATTTATTGAAAAATATTTCTCATATCATTAAAAACTGTTAATTGACTTAATGATTTATTTATTAATAAAATGGTTAACTGAAAAATATTTTTCATATCATTAAAAATTATTAATTTACTTAATGATATATTATTAATAAAATTTGTCATTTGTTATGCAAGTATGATTTATGTATTAATAAAATTAGTAATTTGTATATATATATTTCCTTCTACTTCTTTATTAGTTCAGTGAATTATCTTAGTAGTTTTTTTTAGATAGAAGAATTATCTTTGTATTTATTTATATTTATCTGTTGAGAAAAGTTAAATATCATTTTTGTTAAAAATTCGAAAGAAATGTTAAACACTCATAAATTCACCCAAAATGATATAGTAGAATTTGAGTCTATATCACTTGGTGTATAACAAATTAAAAAATGATACATATCATACCACACAATTCTATCATATATCTAATAATTTATTCTATTCACTTTTATAAAATAATATTTAAATTTTTTAAAAATTATCAAAATAAAAAAACTTAAATACACTGTGATAATAGCTCGTTCCTTACACATACCTTCTTAAACTAGTATATAAATAAGGGCAATTCTTAACTTGATCAATTAAAGCAAATGATAAAGTTTGATGCCTTCAATTTAATTTAGTTATTTCACTAATGTTGTGTTTGATTGAGGGATTTGGAAAGAGATTTGAAAATAAAAAGAAAAAAGATATGTGAAATTAGGTGAAATATAAATATATTTTATTCGCATTTTCCCTACTTTTTTTCCCCCTTTCTAAATTTATTCCTAAATCTTCCCACTAAACATAGCGTAAGTAACTTATTACCCACCATAAAATGTTTTGGAAAGTTAATTAAAAATTGACTTTTGAACTTTTTTTATAAAACAAATACGTAAATATATAGAAAAATAATGTGACTCAAAATAGATTAAAAGTTAACTTTTAACTTTTATTCAAGTTCTTAAATTCAGCCAAATTTAATTATGTAATTAAAATAGTACATACTTTCGGAACTGTTACTACTATAAGTGGTTTCATAATGTGGTTCATTAAATCTTTTAAAAGTACGTGTGTACACACTACAAAAAAAAATTAAGATTGGGAGACCAAAATTTAGGAGAAAATTATTTTTTAGGGATTAAATATTTTTGTTACGAAAAGTGTCATTATTATATTTTTAGTAACAAAAATTGGACATTAATGATGAATTATTATTTTTTTAGGACCAAATTTTTTGTCTCAAAAAATAAACTATTTTGAGACCAAATTATTTTGTTCCTAAAAGTGGATTTATTAGTGACATTTTCAAAATTTTGTCGCTAAAAATTTTATTTATTACTTTTCGAGATGACTTTTTAGTGACTATCTTCACGACGATAGAAATTGGCTCCTAAATGTCTTTTGCAACAAAATTTTCACTTTTAGAGACAAAAAAAAATTGATCTTTAAAACTCTTAAGCAATTCCAACCACACACTCTACTTTTCATTAGCTAAAGTATGAAAAAAGTACACTCTTTATTTTACCTAATTACTTTATCTATTATGTTCTCCAACCACACTCTTTATTCTAGCTAATCATTCAAACTAACTTAATTAATTTTTAAAACAAAAAATACTAATTGTTGATATTTTACTAATATAAATTTGTAATAATAATAAATTTGTCCATACAAACATACAAGACCTGTAGAATAAGGAGAAAAAAAATACAAAGTACAAAATAAGTTATTCCGTAATTCATCAAACAGAATTGAAAGAGCATATAAAATTACTACATACACATACACACACACATATATATATATAAAATATATAAAATCCCAAATCTAAGACATAAATATACAAAAATTCAAGATATATACATACATATTTGTTTGGAGAGTCTCTAGGACTTTTCAATTGTAGCCACCAAAAAAATAAGATGGTAAAGTAGCTAGTCCAATATCTAATTTATGGGAGCTCAAAATTAAAATTACATTGACTAAAATGCCTAACAAACTTTTTTTTAACTATGCTCTTGAATGTTGTAGTGATATATGTATACCTACAAAACAGTAAACAATATTGATGCTTTTTGAAAGAGAAAAAAAGTTACTGGTAAATTGCAACAGTTCTCATACAAATGAAGGCAAATAAGAAATGGTCACTATAGACATGTATAATAAATCCACAGAAATCATAAGAAATGGTCACTATAGACATGTATAATAAATACTTGTTTGGCATGTGTTAAAATATATTATTTTAACACATTATCCTATTTAGATCAAAATCATCTTGTTTTGCATGTGCTTAACCCATATATTACTTTTTTCGTAAAAAGTCAAAAGATATACCAATCTAACACTTTCCAAACAATCCCACAGAAATCATAATAGAGAGAAAGTACCTTTAGATATCCTGCTGATAGGAAAGACTTGGGGGGTAATGGTAGCAAAAATTTGGTTTAAGTTCAATTGATAGTGATTGATCGTCAGACTTAAATAAATTTTAAATAAACATAAGAAAATTAGACTTTGTGGTTGAGTTCTATGCCTTAAATAGATTAAGGACTTCTCTGGAGCTAATTAAATAAAGAAGAAATAAAATAGAGCAAAATATGTATTAATTCGAATAAATTGTTATTTGTCATTAGTTATAAGAACTTTAAACAAGAATACAGAATTGAATAAATACAGCAATCGACAAAAAGAAGAGAAGTAGGAGTTGGGAGAAAACTACTAGTTTAATCTATTTTTAAAATAACTAATTTAGAACTACTCCTAGATAACTCTTCACGAGTGTGGTTGATGGTTGTTGATTATCTTTGTATCTCTCTTGGTCTATTCATAGACTCAGCCACATGAGAGAAAGAGATAACTTAAGTCCACGATTTTCTAAATAAGCTCATGATTTTCTCAACATTATCCATATCTCCCATGTTTGACAAGAACCATTTTGCATATTTGGTGTTTGATTTGATCTTGACTCCTTGATCTCAGTGACTATTTTTGCTAACTTTTTGACCCTCCATTTAACATGTCATTATGCCACGTCCATAACACATCTGCCATGCTACGTTAGCATGCCTGTCGACAGAAATAATAATAATAAAAACAAATGTGGTTAAGGTTATTCTTTGAAAATAGTTTATGATTTCAATCGAAAGACCATTATCGAACTTGGCCATAATGAATATGCCACAATTGACAAAAAAATAAATGTGGTGCAAACAATGCCCCCTTATTTAAATGGATTGAAGAATGAAATCCAATTAAATGATTTATAAAGCGGTTTACCACAATTGACAGAAAATATTTTATAGTGCAAATAATTCAAATTCTTGAAGAGTTATATTATATCCATAGTAATTTTTAATCTATCACTATCGATTGGCGAACACTTCATCTTTGGCTCTATTGAGTGACATAACAAAGAGTCACATTCCTTATTTTTAAAATAAAGAAATTCTCTGTTAACCACATTTTAGCTAATTAAAGAGAATTCAATACATATAGCATTTGTCAACCATTGTTGTTTTTCAAACCATGTTATGAAAAATAATTTTTGGTGTGATCCACAAATCCAAAGCGGATTTTGGATCCCAAAACTCACATAATTTAATGTTCTTAAAAATTTATAAATTTTGACACTTTGAACAATGCAAAAAATTCACATTCAATAAACGCGGGTTCATAATTTTCATCCACCTTTGACTTAAAATCATGCCCCCAAGTTCATAATTTCCAGCCATCTTTGGCTTAAAATCATGCCTCCCAAGTGAATTTTCATCATTTTATGATAATTTTTTAACATTTTTCGAGAGAAGAGGTTGTTCTTCTTTTTTAACCATTAATGGCTTGTCACTTTTTGTCACGTTTGGCAAAACATCATAACTCCCAAGTGAACTTTTATTATCATAATTCTTAATATTTTTTTAGAGAATGGGTTGTTTTTTAATTTTAGTCATTAGTGGCCTATGAAAATTATCCAAAGTCATATTATCTTCGTGACTTGGTGTGCTAACCCTTTGAGTCACATACCTTGACTCTTTATGAATGATTGACTTTTTAAAAATATGTGTATTAACCGTATGAGCCACATTATTTTCATATCTTAATTTTTCATTGGCCATTATGCCTTCTAATTTTTGCTTCCAATATATAATTTCTTCATCAATTAGAAAAATTTGGCCTTTAAGTCGATGAATTTTTTCATCATAGTAATTTAAATCTCTTTGTGTCAAATAATACGGAGATGATGAAATTATTTGAAATCTTTGCCTATAGGGAGAATTGTTTTCTTCTTTTAGGGCTAAAATTTCACTTCCGCACCAATAAATTTCATCCCCGGTCATGCCATTTTGTTGACAATAAGTAGTAGAACCACCACCATAACTTTGGCAATTTTTAGAATGTGAGGCATTCCACTGATAATTTGTTTCCATGGGAACATTGCTACTCCACTGGCAGTTTGTATCCATGGGTGCACAAGATGTAAGCATACTTGTTGAAGGCATGATTTCATAAGAATATGTTTGCTTCTTCATCATCATCACTCCAAGTTAAAATGGTCTCACTGGGCTTGCTAATTTATGTTAGCGAAAATTCAGTTTAAGCTCAATCGACAGTGATTGATTGACAGACTTAGATAAATTTTAAATAAACATAAGAAGATTAGGCTTTGTAGTTAAGTTCTATGCCTTAAACAGATTAAAGACTTCCCTAGAGTTAATTAAATAAAGAAGAAATGGAACCGAATAGAATATGTATTAATTCAAATAAATTGTCACTTGCCACTAGTTATAAGAACTTTAAACAAGAACAGAAAATTGAATAAATATAGCAATCGGCAGAAAGAAGAGAAGTGGGGGTTGGGAAAAAAACTACTAGTTTAATCTACTTCTAAAATGGTTAATTTAGAACTACTCATAGATAACTCTTCACGAGTGTGGTTAATGGTTGTTGATTATCTCTGTATCTTTCTTGGCCTATTTATAAGTTCAACCACATAAGAGAAAGATATAACCAAAGTCCACGATTTTCTCAACAAGCTCATGATTTTCTCAACATTATCCATATCCTATGTTTTTTTTTTTGAACGGATCCATATCTCATGTTTGATAGAAACCACTTTGTAGATTTGGCACTTGATTTGATCTTGACTTCTTGATTCCAGCAACTAACTTTTAAATTGCTGCAATTGCTAACTTCCTTTATTTAACATATCATCATAACACGTCCCTAACACATCTGTCATGTCACATTAGCATGTCTGTCGACAGAAATAATAATAATAAAAATAAATGTGGTCAAGGTTATTCTTTAAAAATAATTTATAATTTCAATCAACAGACCATAATCGAATTTGGCCATAATTAATAGGTCACAATCTACACAAAAAATAAATAAATAAATAAAAATAAATAAATAAATAAAATGTGGTGCAACAGGTAATTAAAGTTTGCATTGTCTACTGGAAGATGAAAAAAAGTTCATTTAGAGAGAGAGAGAGAGATTGTGAATTCTGCAGATGAAATTAAATAAAATAAATAGGAGATTTCATATTAATTGAGTTTGATAGTGAGAGAGAAAAGGCAAAGGGAATGACCAAATCTACCTTTTTGGAGAGTTCACTGTAAAGGCTTAACGTTTGTTGCGACCTTGCCATTTTATGTGGCGTATTATTAATTTTTTATGACGAGATCAAACTTTGTTATATTTTTATTTTGAAAAATGTTAGAGAGTTCTAAATCTAGAGCTTTAATTTGAGCTCTAGTGATGTGTCAAAGTAAAAAAAAAAAAAACAAAAAAAAACAAAGCAAGGCACAAACATCACATCAAGGTAAGTCCCACCTTCCCATTAAAGCTATTAAAGCTCCTATATTAGAGTTCTAAAGCATTTTTATTTTATTTTTATGATTCATTATTTCCCCAATCATAATTTACAACTAACTTTTATTTATTTATTTTTATTTGTAAGACAACCGCAGGTCCACTGCCACAAATCTTATGCTCAGATATCCTTAGACAAATCCAAATTAAAGTAGTTGATAAGTGGGGCATTGGAGGTGATAGTGGTGCAAGTCGCGTCATAATTGCGGCTCTCCATTAACATTGAATTAAATTAATGACAAATTTTTATGGTGCAAAATCAATTCAGTCAAGTCGAGTTGAGTCGTGCTGACTGAAAAATTATTTATATTTAGCTTAAAATTTTATTGAGTTTTAAAATATATTTCAACTAGTCTTATTT